>JANTCA010020857.1:0-23907 GCA_024741275.1 Chironex yamaguchii
TTAAAGATTCCCAACGCCCCCTAGATCTCAAAAACGCCCCCTGGGGGGCGCTACCGCCCCCGTTGAGAACCACTGGTTTAATTCATTAACTTATCAATAATTTTAAGAGAGATCATTGTTTTGATAACAAATTCTTACTGTGTTTTAGGAGCTCACGGTGCATTTGTTCCGTTAGACAAAACCTGTATTCAGGCATTAGGAATGGAAGATCAGACAATACCTGCAAGCAATATAGTTGGGTCCTCTACTCTCATTGAGCCAAGCAAGGACTATTCACCTACACAAGGGCGCCTAAATAATCGTCCTTACCAAATCTCAGCAATCCAATACCAAGGTAAGGTCGCTGAACGTATTCACTTGAAATCTTTATTCATAGCATCTGAAGTAATATATGCCGGCATGGCATAGCAGTTTGAATGTTGGTTGTTGATTCTGAGGGTTACAAATTCGATCTCGGTCTGTTTTCACTCACTATAACCATTTTGGTTATGGCCAACTCTTGCCAAATATATATCAAAGGGGCTTGTGTTTGTTGAAATAGTGTTAATACACCATTCTTTGACGTTTCGATTTTATTTTTACCAGAACGTTGACCTTGCACATATCAGTCCTGCTTAAATACATTTGGATAACACTTCAGAATACTAACAATTAAATTAAATGCACAAAAGCAATAATAAACGTACGTTTACGTAGTAAAATTGTAACTGATCCGTAGTTAAATGTAACTTATACTTAGTAACAATATAACTTATACGTATTAATAACATATTCACGAGAAAAAGAGATGATTACAGTGTTGATTATTAAATAGAGATAAAGCGACTCTTGCGTATTACCTAGGGGATAAATGTAAGATCGATAGAGAAAAAAAACATGGAAAAGAACACATGTATTAGTGCAACTAAATTCTGTCTCTCTACTGTTACGTCCTCTGGGTATCTAGGTATATATGAAAGTATCTCACTGAAACGGTCAGAGTAGTTCCCTGTGCATATTATACCTCATATGACCTATAAATCCAATACTAACGTTTTCTTTTAAAAAATCCACTTTAACTTTCTGACAAAAATTTTTTTGAAAAATCTGCCTGTGATACTGTTATACCTATATCAATCGTCCTACCAAATGCCCTATAGTTTTGTATGTTATGAATCATGCAGACAGTTTAGAATTAACTATAAGCTATCTTACAATACTTCAGAGTTATACGAAGTTATACAGAAATGGCAAACCCCATGTACACTTAATGTGGTATGTCATGAGGTGGATATAATCAAAACCTCTAAGACTCCATGCTTTTGAATTCAAGATCGTGAGCCTAAGTCACTCAAGAATCAACGGCACAATATTTTTATCTTTGCCCATGACATGTCAAGTGACACAGGACATGTCAGGTGAAGCCAACATACGCAATCCATAGTGTTACCTCTTACTAAAGTCTGTCCCTTTCTCTATTTTAGTTTGTATCAACTTTTTTACATTGGCAGGAGGGGTTTTGGCTTTAAGCAGACGTTAAAGTATCTGTAAAATATATCGTGACATTCTAGTTCATGGTCCTCTGCAAGTTGAAGACAATGGATTCTTTTTTGCAAGCAATTTCGGTTTACTTTTTTTTTCTTTTCAGGTGCCTGGTGTGCTGGAACAAAAACATTAGGCCAGTATTTACAGGTAGATTTAACAGCTAAAATGGTGGTAACAAAAGTGGCAACACAAGGTCGCCCTCATGGTCAGGAGTATGTAAAGAAATATCAGATTGGGAGCAGTGATGACAACACCGTGTGGACTAAATTAGCGGAGGTGGGTAGAGCAACTTTATACTGCAAATTTACGGACAGGATATTACAGCAAGTTCTTCACCAACGTTATATTTTACAATGAAGCTCTTTCGGTTGATTTTAGACAGGCCTATTTGTTTCACGCAAGCCATAGCTAAAGGCCGAGTTATTTGTGCGGGCTATTGACAGCTCTCGAAAAAGCGTGTCTGACCCGCAAGAGAAAGAAAGATCATTTACTGAAAGTTCGTGACACTGCCCCCATGGTACTTTCTGTAGGAAAAGATCTGATTTTAGATGGACTGGCATTTTTCCAAAGCTGATATACCATAAAGCCAGTATCTACAATAAGGCCAGGACAATAACTTTCAATTTAAATTCACATCATACAGTCCGTATACAGTGCACGCTGGTGAAGTAGACTTTCCACAAAACAGAAAAATTTCCTTGCGTGTTCTAATTTTTGCAATAGTCATTGCTCGTCATAAAGCAGACAAGACTTAAAGATAAAACAACTACATTATTCTTCCAAGTTAAAAAGTACTTTTTCCAGACCATTCTGATGCCTAAAAAGCATTTTCAATCCATTTACTAATCACGTGTATAATCCTTTTGAATGGAAACATATTACTATTACCAATCCGTAGCAGGTTCCACCATAAACATGTACAACATTAAAATTTGAGCCTTTTTTAATTGTCATAAAGAGGAATGTCTGCTTCAAAAGTGACATACTATCTGGAGTTCACTTTAAATGCAATAAAATTGATTAGAAAGTGGAGTAGCTTTGAAGTTCTATTTTATGACTAGAACAGTATAGATCGACAATTTGTTGTATTTGTCTCCAAAAACAAGGTAAAGTTAAAATAAAGTATACAATTGTAATTAATCCGGTAAGAATCATTTAAGGGCGCTGTCAATCTTACTTAGGTGACTCATATGATCGGCAATGAAAACAGGGGAAGACAAATGGAGCAGCCATTACCGAAGTTTAAGAAGAGAACTACGACAATAACAGACGCATCAGGAACATCTGAAATTATAAGCTTAAACTCCAAAGTATATATGGCGGCCGTAATTTTAATACCATAATTTGGGAAAAGTGACTTCGTTCCCTCTTTGGCTATAAGGATAAACTAAAAGAACAAACAGGGATAAGTGAAACGATACCAATATTGACCTAACACAATGCTTCATTAATCTGGAATGTAATGGCTACGTGAAAAGTCGGAACTAAATACTTGTTATAGCAAGATCTTCAATTAATTCAGTCACTCACTTTCCAAGTTACCAGTTTCATAACAAACTAACTATCTAACAAACAAACTAACTAACTAACTAACTGACTGACTGACTGACTAACTGACTGACTAACTGACTGACTGACTGACTGACTGACTTAACTGACTTAACTGACTGACTGATTGATTGACTGACTCACTAGCTTCTGCTAATCAGAATTCCTAACGATCTTAGCAACTTAGCTACTTTTTGTGGACTATGTGCATCGCTATAGGAATATATGTTCTTTAGCATTTCTGTTCTTTTTATACTATAGCAATTCTTAGGAAATGCTGACCCTGAAAAAGTTGTAATGAATGAAATTGTTCCAGAAATACGAGCGAGATACATTCGCGTCTATCCGACAGAATGGCAGAACAGAATATGCATGAGAGTGGAGTTGTATGGCTGCAAATTTGTTCCTGGAGAAATTGGTATGCAAGAAATTATTTTAAGTAAACACAGTACGAATAATTATATACCATTTACTAACTTTTAATTTCATCTCGGTATCAACGATATCTCTTTCTGCAAGAAGTATACTTTATAAATTTTTGGAGTGAATGTCAGACTCTTGAATGACAGAAATTTTCTTCATTGTAAAAAAATTGCACATTAGGTGGAAGACAACCCCATCCTATATCCAGATCTCAATTCTAATTTCAAGCAAATTGTAAGATCTGTAGATATGAAGAGTTAGAGATATATTTATACTTATCAAACAGTAGATTACCATTTGTTTCATCCAAACCCTTTTCAGAACTTAACCTTTGATGTTCTGACAAACTAAACAATTCATTCGTCCCCAGTCCGCATACAGTAAACGTGTAACTATCATTGACTTCAGTACACATCGACCCCACCCCCCCAAAAAATGACATTGAATCTTAGAGCTTTAAATCATACCCCCCTTTATTTAAGGCTGGTCCTTGGCTTTGTGCGTTAATGTTAACTGGATGAGTGGGAAGCAACAACTTGGGACTACTGCAAAGCTAGCAAGGGAGTCAAGATAGCAAAATAAAATGTGTGACTACTTACAGTAAAGAAGAACAAAGAACAAAGAGCGATTCTGTTGCAATTTCACTTCTTCTAAAATTGTTTTTATTTATTTTGTGATCTATGTTTGTCTACGGCTTTACGCCAAGAATGGTCACTTAGTGACACAAGGGCTGATATAGTTGAGGTCGCTTTGAAATGTTTGAATTCAATTTTAAGGCTATAACTAGCAAGATATTTTGACCTAAATTGTTGATGGATTTTATCGATCAAGTCACTTTACACCTGATGCATATCATGCTGCCCTTGAGTGTGTTGCAGAATTTTGACTTTCAGGTCAGCTCAAGTCATCTTTTTGTTTCTATTGAAGCTATTCTTTTGAAATTAACAAAAATAGCGATTTCAGCGTGTTCGTTGGCATTAACCATGTCCAAATACTTTATCATATTAGAAGACAAAAAATAATTTTCAAAGAAAGTTGGATCCTCGATATTTGTTTAGCTTCACTGGAAGGCTCATCTATCGACTGATATTCTGAATTTCGTATCCACAACAACCATTTACTAGCAAAAGTGACATCCATTTATCAAGTAAATTGCTCAATATTTTTTATTCAAAAATACAAGTTAAAAATCATAAAACTTACAATTGACCTAAAACGTACAAGACTTTTCCACATACCATTTGATTAAGGTCAAAACAATTAGAAAATTAAAGCTGTATATTAGAAAAACAGTTTCATATATATTTTAAAACGATTTAATGTTAAAATGAATGAAAATAATTTAAAGAATATTCCTAATAGTAAGTAATTAACTTTCTCTTTCGAGTTGTTCAGTGTTGTAAACCTTGAATTATACAACACAAATGATAAATGTACACTCTTTTGAATAGTAGCCATTGATTCAAGCCTTTTACTTTATATCATATTAAATGTTGGTTGTGTTCATCTTTTTAGTACGCGTTCCTATTAAAATCAATGCTAATTCGGGCGAGGTTAAGGTATCAGGACCCATGGATGCTGAACAAAGAAATAAGTTTACCGTCGTTGTTGAAGTAAGTAACAATAATGCGCTGTAGATGACAATATTATTTGAGCTGGCTCAAAAGTATTTATCAATTTCGCTTTATTTTAAACCAAGGAATTATTTTAAAAAGCTATCTTTATAAAATTCACTAAATAAAGTACAAAACAAGGTTTTTATTTCGTCTTTAAAGTACACCACCGTCAAATGGACTGTAGTTTATTACAAAAACTGTTTGGGTATCATATAGTCCTGACTAATCAGTTGCATCAGAAGAGGTATTCGAGAATTGTTTCTTATCGTTGATGGGTGATTGACACTTAACTGACAATTCAGATATAACACTGTTGCGGAACCTGAATACTAATTATGAAAGTGCCCAATAAATTCTAATTGGTCATAGATTTGCTACAAGCCCATCGTTCCTCATTGATGGAAGTTTGGAATAATCTAGAGCATTAGGTGTTGCTAAGCAAAAATTATGTTGCATTTAGTTTTAAATAGAACTCGATATTAACCCTTAATTTTAAGAGTTGTTAGTGCCATTGACAGCGAACTCATGCATTTGGAATTGCAAGATTTTAATGAAACTTAGTATACAATGTAAATATAACAGGAGAACTAACGTGTAATCTCTCAAGTGTGGCTAGGATATCAGAAGGTCTGCTTAGGGTACACAGTCAAAATTCCTACAAAGCCAATAGAGAATCGATGTTGTAACCTTCAGACTGAAAATGGCTACTCTCAGGTCAATGTACTGTGATGTGATATACTAGATAGCCTCAATATACTTACTATTCCTCTACCATCTTTAATTATTTTATTTATCGGTTATTTCACATATCAGTCATTATCGTTTGTTTACTCTCTATTGTGCCTTCCACTCAAAGATTTGATAGTTATCTAACACCCTGGTCTGTTTCAAACAAACTTATTTTCTCTTTTTATTAGTTTATTTACTAGTATTTGTCAATATTGGCACGTTTACAAGCTTCCTTTTTTAATGACTTGTGACTTAGGGTAATTTCAAAAATTCCTCCCAAGCACCAGTAATCAAATTTTTAAAATTTTATCATCGGTGTATTGCCAAACGTCACACCCATAGATAACTACAGAGAACTTGAAAGGTTTCACAACCGCGTCCGTACATCTATGATAATGTATCGTTAAAAAAATCTTTAGGGCTGGGACAGTTCTAGCTTAATCCTCTTCAACGACCCTTTCATTTTCGCAAATTACGTAAGGCTAATACTTGTATTTTGGGACCTGGTACCTCTAAGATGTTATCATGTGCTGTGGATCTTCTGTTGGTAACGAATATACCAAAGAAGACTTTTGAACTTCTGGGTATGTATATACATTATTGGGTAATGTTTACATTTTAGGCTGTTGACAAGGGGATTCCTCCTCTATCATCAACATCTGTCATTGTGCTTAATATATTGGACGTCAACGACAACAAGCCTCAGTTTACTAAGGCAGTATACAAAGCAACTGTGCAAGAAAATGCTTTGGGTGGACATCAGGTATTTTTACAATGTTCTGTTATGGAATTATTTACTTGTTTCAATGTTGTCATTTTCCATCAGATCTTTAATGTTTCCTTACTGAATCACCAAAACTGAACATTAAGATTTCAATGGCTATTAATGAACAAGCAATAACAGATATCTGGACCTCCCGTTTTAAAATAAATTGGTCTGTGGACTCGCACAAAAACGCATTAAAATTGTTAGAAATAATTTTACACAGGCATGGTCACGAAATGTATTCTCAGAGATAAGCCCTAGGCCACTTTTTCGCACACTCTGTTGTTTACTTGATATGGGAAATTGAATATGAAAAATTGTCAACATTACATGGAAATTGTAACCTGTCTTTACGTGCCACTTTAAACTATAACATGGCTTAGATTTTTAGCTACAAACTGCACCTCTTGTCTGTGTACTCAACTGACTAGTAATATAAAGCACAGTAGCAGAGTCACATAAAATAATTGTATTCCTGGATGCATCTTGAGATTAATGACTGTATGCCTGGGTGCATCTTGATATAATTGACTGAATGCATGGATGCAACGTGAGTTAAATGATTGAATGCGTGGATGCATCGTTAGATAAATGACTGGATGCATGGATGCATTGTGAGTTAAATGACTGGATGCGCAGATGCATCCTTAGATAAATGACTGGATGCAAGAAGGCAGCGTGATTTAAATAATTGTATGCGTAGATGCATCCTTAGATAAATGACTGGATGCAAGAAGGCAGCGTGATTTAAATAATTGTATGCGTAGATGCATCGTTAGATAAATGACTAGATGCATGGATGCATCGTGTGTTAAATGCGTGGATGCATCCTTAGATAAATGACTGGATGCATGGATGTATCGTGGGTTAAATGATTAGATGCGTAGATGCATCCTTAGATAAATGACTGGATGGATGGATACATCGTTTGATAAATAGCTGTGTGTTTCGGTGTATACTCCATGACCTTGATCTGTGGAGCTTGATATCCGGAGGTATCAGCAGATATATGTTTGAAAGGATAGTTTCATAAACATATCATGCATGAAAAGATTGTATGTGATAAGTGATCATATTCTTTAAGTAAATGAATTATCTCTTTTCGGCAGGTAACAGTGGTGCATGCTAACGACTCTGATTCAGGAGTAAATGCCAAAATCAAGTATACTTTGCAAAACAGTATGGGAAAATTCATTGTTGAAGGTAATTATTATTTGGTTTATTATATGAAAAAGAAACATGTAATGTAGTAGAAACATGTAGGAACTATAAATTTTGCTGGAATATAAACCCATTAAGGAGGAAGAAATGTGTGCACAAATTTTATTCTTGCACGTTTGCTCTAATTTATGTTTTCATACAGTTTGTTTGCATTCTCATGCAGTTTCACCCATGTAACCAGAATTAAACCAGCATTTTGCAACAAAGATTAAATTTTTGCTAAAATGCTTGAAAATTAGTATCAGTAGTGACGTTATTTTTGTAATAGTTCTTGTTGTTTCAATTCTTTTCAAAATTATATTTTAACTATGGATGACTCAGTAAATACCCTATCCTGCAAATGCGATGATGTCACTATGAACCCACCATGCTGTTTACAAGTAGAAACAAATATGACCTTAAAAGAAACATAACGACTCAAGACATGATAAATATATTCATTCATTCTTGTTTAAGTTTGACCTATTGATATTTAAAATTTGCTACTGAGTTTTCGTCTTGGTCGAGAAAGGACGGTCATATTTTTGTCGTCTTACCAGCATACAGTCCGTATATTAATATCATTGAGTTTGCTAATGGTGTTCATCTGAATCAAATTACTTTATTTGTCAGCTTTGCTAAAACAACAGAAAGTAAACTCCAAAAATAAATTTTACCCTTTGCTTCTACCCAAACTTGAGAGAGCCTTTGAAGCACTGACATCTTAAAATATAGGAAACAGTGAAAGATTAAAATGATTTATATAAAATTGAATGACAGATTATAGATGCTTGTGTAAATAGGGAAAGAATGTGGATGTGTAAAGATATTTAGAGTTAGTTGCGTTTTAGGGTGTAGCGTAAGCAAGCTTGATATGCAAAAGATGGTAATGATGGTAATGATAATCATGATGATGATGTTGATGATGATGATGTTGATGGTGTTGTTGATGATGATGATGATGACGGTAATGTTGACTATGTTGATGGTGGTGGTGATAATGATGATGAAAATGAGAACATTGATGATGGTTATGATGATGATAAAGATGATAGTGATGATGATGATGATGATAAAGATGGTAGTGATGAGGATGATGATGAGGATGATGATATCGATGCTAATATTGATATTGAAAAGGCAAGCCACTCAATATCTAGGATTTCCGTCAATTTCCTTGATTCGTAAACGAGTGCACAGACACATTAACATTTCTCGTCTAAGTATTGTGTACATCGTCCATCCGCGACATCTACTGCAAGCTACCATATGTAGAACTCATATGCCTTTATTGAAGATAAATGATTAAATCTGTGTAAATAACTATCTGAACAAGACTACCATGATCAGCTTTGGTGACTTTGGTCCGTAAAAGAATTAGGATTGGGAATAAATTTATTATTGTTGTTAGTACACGAGTCCTCTTTTGAAAAGATCAATGAATATATTGATCAAGAGATATGAGTTTCACATGACATATTAGGCCATTCGATGTAATGTCACCTTACATTATTGATATTAATTAAGAACACTTTTCTTTGCTTTTCTTCTGAAGAATCTTCTGGTATAGTGAGGGTAGCAAGCAGTTTAGACTTTGAACAAGTTAAGTTTTATACATTCACCGTGAAAGCAACAGATGGTGGTACGCCGAGTTTATCATCAACAGCCAGATTGGACATAACAGTCTCTGATTTCAATGATGAGCGGCCTCGGTTTGAAAACGAGACATACCATGTCGCAGTCTCCGAAGGCATTGCTCCTAATAAGACATTCTTTACAATCAAAGCCACAGATAAAGACCAAGGTGACAACGCAAAGGTAGGTAATTTACGATATCATGACATTGATATTGGTATAGAAATATGCATAAACGCGGAAAATATGCACAGCAACGCGCACGGAGCTATGATGTCATTGTATATCAAAGATTTATGTTATGCTGTTGTCACTGCCGAGGCTTGGACACGTGTGACGATGATTTGCTTCTTTGTTTCCTCTTCTGCTTGAGGTTGGAAGATCATTGAAGGCAGCTCCATCTCGTGCTGGAAACTTTTGCTGTCGTGGTATGGAATAGCCTATCCAAGAAAGCAGTGGTCGTCACCCCACAATTTTAAACAATATGGTCACTAGAAGTTTTATAAAAACGTAATGGATGGGACTATGCTAAGCGGCTTGGTCAACTAGTATCTATTGGATTTCTACATCCTTTTCTAGATGAGTTTTGCATTATGAAATAGCTCCAGTAAGAATTATTGCTTGCATAAGATGTCGACTTAGTATGAAAATTGTAGCTGAACAATCTTTTTGTGGTACAAAACTTGAAAATCGCCTTGAAAAGTTGCGACATTGCGCTAAAATCATACTTAAAAGCTTTTTTCGTCTGACACTCTTCAGAGTATAAATTATCAGAAAGGAAAGTATATGTATATGGCAACCTATTTATGCGAAACATGTATCAAAACTAGCCAATCATAAACAAGAAAGGAAGAGAAAATGAAGAAACAAAATATTAGTGGAAGAGTCCAAGTGAAAAACGTCTTTCTGCCTACAGAGTACTGGTTTTCATACATCTTAGTGTTTTGGAGTCTGTCTGCATTAAAATATGAGGGCTCATTAAGATGGATCGAATCGCTTAGAATTATTAAATGATGGTGACTCTTCCCGCATTACTTGAGCTGGTTTCGAAGGTACTCCCAGCTTTCCACAAATATTTTGTTGCATAGATTTTATACTGAGACAATTTTAATGATTTTATGCACACAATTGTGCTTGTTTTTCCCTTTTTTATAGATTTCTTATCATTTGAGCCAAGAGAATAAGTATATCAAAGTATCGAGTTCAGGAGTATTTCAATGCAAAATCAACATAGACCGAGAAACAACGCCATCTTTTACACTGACGGTTATGGCTTCAGATGCTGGTACACCAAGCTTAAAATCAACTGCGAAGGTAATAAACAAAACATTGTAGAGCTGTGGAGTGAAGTGCAAATGCGTTGATGCAGCTTGGCGTTAATTAGAAAGATCTGTGCGGAGACCTTTATCTTTGTTTTATATATTTATTGCGCAATTATTTTTTTAAAAAAACCCATTGTTTTTGTAAAAATAATAAGAGAATAGATTATGATATTTTTGTATGTTATAAAACTGTGAATCAAAAGGAATAGATATGTAAGAGTTAAAAAGCGAATATCCTTAAGCTATTTATATTTTGAGACGAGTAAAAATACTATCAATCGACCAAAAGATTATTCCAGCATATCAAATGCAAAATCTACAATGCATATGTCCTTTTTTCCATTTATAAAAGGTTCTCAGTTCAGTCTTATGAGAAGAAATGGTAGCCAGTAGACGAAGTAGAGGTCGCTTATCAAAATATGATAATTTTCAGAAAAAGCCTGATGTTATTCTGAATAAAGTTAATTATACGAAGCAGGACCCTCTTGGTTTTTTTATTCATCCATTTTACTAAAAACTGATAGGCACCTTGAAAAGAGCTGAAACATGTCTTTTAGAGTAAAGAATGTCGTAATATTTTTAAGATGCCTTACAAGTTTATCGCTTCTTAGATAATTTCGTAAAAACCAATAGATACGTCAAAATCTGATTTCCATTTTAATCTTAATAGTGTGTTAGCTTGATTTAAAAATTCTCTTTACTCTGTGCTTTGATTCTGTATTTCTGCAATATTTTTGCAGGGTCATAATAAACTACAACATGTTGTATTCCTGTGTGAGAATTTGGGTAATTGACATTTTCTTAGAAGTGATCTAAATGTTTGAAGGTCTATAACTTCAACAAAGGAACATAGGAAACTGATTATAATAGCTATAGCCGACTCTTGTTTTCCTTAACATATGTAACTTGTGCAAATGGGATTGATGGTGGCTTTGTTGTCACAAAATTTCCCCGCTTCTGACTACTAGGCCTCTTCACAGTCCACGGCTAGGCTTATAATTTGCCTTTTCCATCATGACAAGACTAAAGCACAATAATCAGTGCCGTCGAGAGAAGGATAACCGAAATAAAATTAGAAGTGATCTAAATGTTTTAATATAGGTCTATAACTTCAGCAAAGGAACATAGGAAACTGATTACAATAGCTATAGCCGACTCTTGTTATCCTTAACATATGTAACTTGTGCAAATGGGATTGATGGTGGCTTTGTTGTCACAAAATTTCCCCGCTTCTGACTACTAGGCCTCTTCACGGTCCACGGCTAGGCTTACAATTTGCCTTTTCCATCATGACAAGACTAAAGCACAATAATCAGTACCGTCGAGAGGGGGATAACCGAGATAAAATTTCGCGGGACGGGTCTCGACAAGGGTCCACGAAAAGTTTTTCTAGTGCTAAGAAAATTTTAATCAAAAGGATGTTGGATGTTTATTCATGAATTCCTCTAATGACTTGTTCGTTTCTAAGTTTATTCCGTTGTTTGTCGTTTTATGTCATTGTTTAGTCAGACCTGTATCTTTTAAGTCTTGTTTTTAATTAATATTGTTATTGACAATTTTTATGTTTTTGGAACCTAATTTCCGTAGTGGCAGAAGTTTGCGCTTGATTTCTTCTAGTTCTTAGAATTTTGAAACTGATAAGGGCCCGTGCAGTCTACAGCTCTCAGGCTAACAACAGTAACAAGAAAGTAAAGTTTTCTATATGGTTAAAGACTGCCTTGTTTATGTTATTATTACCTTGACGTACATGAAAAGAATTTAACAATTCAACCCACCATTTTAGGTTGTAATTACAGTTTTGGATATCAATGACAACAGCCCGAGATTTCAAGTTCGCTCCTACAAGATTAAAATTTCAGAAAGTACTCCTGTTAATTCAATTGTTTTAAAAGTTCATGCAACGGACAAGGACATTGGAAAGAATGGGGAAATATTATATACAATACCTGATTCATCTTTAAGTAGTGAGTTGAAGTATTCCGAAATATTAAATCTTAATTTTTAACTCTTGTCACTTCAATAAGTGATGCTTGACGCACTGTTTAGTAAACGTTACAAGCATTATAATGATAAGAAAACAATTATACCTACTTTGTTAACAAAGCATGCTTTAGGTGTAAATTTTGCGTCTGTTAATTAGTAATACAAACTTGAGGGCGCAGATGTTTGCAGAAGAAAGAATCTGTATCATTATATAACATAGATCAAAATTTGTAGTTCATTCTGTGTAAAACAAGTGAAATTTGTGGTAGGAGATTAGTGCCAAGAACAACCGTGTAGTTAAGGCTTTTGAACTATCGGTGTTGGTAAGTTTAGCTGTCTGGCTGTCCCAAACTCGCGGATTATGTTTATGAATGTTTACAAGTGTCAGAGCTCTCCTCTACTTCTTGTTATTATAGAAGCAAAACTCGTCAAAAAAACACAGCATGGAAGCACGATAATGAGTAGTTGACACTTTCATACTATTCTTTCCTATTTTTAAAGGGCAGGTACTTCAAATGTATGAAGTTGACGACTTTTTGACCCTATGGGGACCCCTTCCATGTCAGAATTTTCTCAACATAAGCAAACGAGTACTTATAAATTTTATCTCTTTGAGAAGAAATACGCTTTTCGAGGATGTTTCTAGGCCAGCAATAAGACGTTTTATATACAGTCACGCTAAAAGAAATAAAAATAATGATTTCTCCTCTTATAGGAATTTTTCATATTGATAACCGATCTGGAGAACTCGTCTTAAAACAACCTCTCGATCGTGAAGCAAGACCTACGATCTCCATGCTTATTATTGCATCGGATGGCGGATTACCAACAAGAAATGATAATGCCCTTGTTGATTTCATAGTGACGGATGAAAATGACAATGCACCACTTCTGAAACCCAATGTAATGCATGTCTCCTTACGAGAGGTAAATTGTTACTGTTCATTTTGACTCTAATCTCTAACGTTAATTGTTCTACGTTAATTGTTCTAATTCGGAACATGAAAATAATTTCAAAAGAAGAATAACAACTAAAGAGCATTCAGACAGCACAACATTGTTTTAAAGATTTCGATTTCTCCATATGGTGACCCAGATCACTACCTGATTGTGGGACAATGCACCGTCTTTCTTCGAAAGATTGCGTTATCATTTCATAACTATTTGAGTCATCTTATGAAGAAAAGAAGGAATGAACAAATTAACAAACTACCGATACATAGCAAGGTTTATGTACTAATAAAGTAATGAACAAACAAATAAGTGACGAACAAAGAAATAACGCAAAAAACAAATAAGGGATGAACAAACAAATAACGCAACAAACAAAAAAGGGATGAACAAACAAATAACGCAACAAACAAATAACGGATGAACAAACAAATAACGCAACAAACAAATAAACTTTTAAATAAATATGTTTTGTTTTGGATTTTGTTGGAAAAGTAAATGGCCCCTCTTGCCAACTTAGCCACTACAACCCTCCATCTTTCCTTTTATTTTCGTTTGTCATGACTTATTGTGATGAAATCGATTTTTTTTTCAGGACTCTGCAATCGGTACATTTGTTGTTGATCTCAACGCTACAGATGCAGACGAGGGAGATAATAGTAAATTAATTTATTTGGTATCCCCTGAAAGTGATAAAATGTTCTCTGTTGACTCTAACACTGGTGTAGTTCGTCTGTCTACTCAATTAGATCGGGAAGCAAAAGATTCATACAGCGTAAGTGCAAGATAACGTTTTTCTTTAAATAACTGAATAGTGAAATTTCATGACAACAAAGAGCACGTCCAGTGATTGCATTATGTATTCTTTTTACTTATTTTAAGGTTTACTCAATAAATCACCGAAAATTGTTGACGTTCTTGCCAATGCTGAAACATTATAGTTATAGAACTTGGTGGACTGGGCGTCTTGTCTACAAATTTTAAGTGCAGTGTGCTTGGAAGAATTTTAAACATTGTTTTATCAGAGTTTTGGAATTTCAATATCGATTTCAAAGTATTCTGTTGTGTGAACGTTTGAGGTGAAGGAGAGAATGTTTATTCGTTTTACGTCCTCTTATGTCGCGGGGTAAATTATATTGTGGATTTGTTTTGACTAAGACAGTGTTAGAACATTTCTTAGGGCAAAATATGTGTTTTTGTTCAACCAACATCAGTATCTATCTAGTTTATCTTGCTCTAATTAATTTTCTGGTTTTATAATCTTTACCAATCTTAATAACACACAATAGCTTTAGCTATCGGGTTGTAGACTTGCTTGGACTCACAGTAGCTTTCGTTGCTAATATAATAGATTCAAAGTAAAGTTTAAGATGTACTGTCAAATTTCATCTCTTATCTTGAGACCAACTTTAACCAATTTGGATCATTTCATTACAATACTTCTTCCCATGGCTAAAAGTTACCCTTATAAACAAAGTTCATACTTCAGAGTTATCAATTCACTAATTTAAACGTCTAAGTCTACGTCTAGTCTAAGTCATTATTATATTATTCAAATAAAAAATTAATTTCTATCATGCCAAATCTTCAATTTCTTTCATTCTTCAAGCCTTTACTAGTAAAAACAAGTTTTGGTCTCTCTTGTATTTTTAAATCTTTATGGGTCTATATTTACTAGTAAATACTCAGCAAGGAGATTTTAGACCCGAATTTATGCTCGGTTTTGCTACCGTACCTTACACAAGGCAAATATTTGCATTCAAATGCCATAAAATGACACAACTATGTTGGAAAAATCTTATTTCAAATATAGGAAGTCCTTTAATTGCTAAAATGAATTAATTATCATTGCTCATCGTATGCTTTGGAGCTAATAATGTTTTTGCACATGATGATGGCTCGAAGTGTAAGTATGTGATCATGATATTGAGCAAAAATTGGCATGAATATTTTCCCAATTGATTACAAAGATAGTTCATTAGCAACACGAATTAGCTAGATTTTAATATTAATTATCAGGCGTGCAAGATAATTCAACGTTCCTTTCTTTATTGCAGGTGGTTGTGATGGTTAGAGATACAGGGCGTGTGCCTTATTTGGCATTTGGGACAGTTTACATTAAAGTCATTGATGTCAATGATAATGAACCAAAATTTATGAAGGTAAATTGTTAAGTTTGGAACTTTCTAACATTTTAGTAGATCATCATCTATTAATTAGCATCGGATCAAAAACATCACTTGATGTCCTTACGCATCTTAACATGCTTCTGTTTGTGCAAAGGTTCTTAGTTCTTTTTGAATCTTTACCTCCTGTGTTTACCTGCATAGTTCCTTTTGGATTGCTTCATCTATATCCGTCGTGATTTGACTTTTGACGGTAAATGGTGCTAAGTTTAAATGTTTTTGGCCTTTCTAACACTTTGTTGTTGATAACTTTAGTAGTGCAGTAGATGCCCACGAGACATTTGCATCATAGTTAAAAAAATTTGATCTTTTACTGTTCTTTATAAAGATCCAAGTTTTGCAATCGTAAATAAAACTCGGCAAAGACCTGACCAACTTCATGGAGATGTCGTAATTTGTTTATTTAATTAAATGATTGTTTTCCTTTGCAGTGTAAGTCTTCTGCATTACTTCTTTCAATGGACAACATCCTCTATAATAAGTTCAAGAAAAGACTTTTGCTTGGCAAGCGTTTCATGCGTTGCAATTTAGCCTTTAAGGCATCTCTTGTGGGACTGATTTTCGGCAGGATACTAAGCAAACACAATAAGGTCTATAGCCGTAAATGTAAACACTAAATAGTACTGGATCTGCCCCTGGGGAGTTCATAGAAATTTCCGCTCGTGCTTATCAGCAAACATACTGTAACATTTGTGAACTGGAAGGCGTGATCAATCTACTTCTAGAGTCCAAGTATGTTTATTACTGTTGCAAACAGTCAGATTGTGGAAAACAAAAAACAGACTACTGCGGACCGAGTGCTATGAGAAGCAGATCATTATTATCACAATATGTAATTATAGATATAAACCGCGGACCCTGACCATAGGGGATACCTGCGATTTTTGGAAAAAATGTTCGCTAAAACTAGACCTGCAATATACGAAAATTACAATTTTTACAAACAGAGAGTGATTGTTGCATTATTTCTACACAATAACATAAAATAACAGTAGCCTTCTAGACATTGCAACCATATTCGTAAATTTCTATTTCAAAAATTAGAAATTATGTCACAATATGAATTTTTAGTGATTGTACCTTCCTAACTCATCAAACCCATATACGTAATTCATCGTCTACTCTTCCTTTTAGGTTCCAGATCCTTTCAAAGTTCTGGAAAACCAGCCAAACGGTACAGAAGCTGGAAAAGTTTCCGCCACAGATAAAGATGAAGGAGATAATGCATATATTACCTACACCATTACAGGTATGTGATTTTGTTACCCTTCTGATGTTTCGTGAGCCATTTTTGCAAATCAAACATCCTGTCACTATGTCATTGCCCTCCCCTATTTCCTTAATATTTGCTAAGAGCTTTAAGACATCGAGCCACAGTCCTTGACTGTTCGTTCCAATGTGAAAAATCCTAGTCTCTTATAGCATAGTCCATTTACTTCTTGCTTTGGCTTGACAATAAAACAGCATTTGTTAAGGAACATTAAAAGAAATTAGATGGAGAAGTTCTATTGCTTGCTTTCTTGGTAACACTGCATTTCACAGTGTCGTTCATCAGCTTCCGGGAGCAAGACGAGAATTAGTTATGGCAATAATTAGGAATTAACAAGCCAAAAGTTAGTGCCAGTTTTATAAGCTTTTTATTCATCCTCCGCTGTTGAAACCCCATGATTCTTTCTGGCGTCACACCTACCCCGATCTACTTGTTATTGTTCTCTGACCTGATTTACCCCGACTGACGCCACCTAGATTCGTTACCCACTTTGTAACTCCATACATAAAGTTAGTGATTATGGTACAAATGAATATGCACAATTGTCTGTGGAAGCAAATTTCTCTGACCAATTTTCTTTTCCTTTTTAGAAGGCAAATCAAGTGCATTCTTTGACATAGATTCAGATTCAGGAGTAATTAGGACAACAAAGCCATTGGTAAGCATTCCAGTAATTAATTTAGTGTTTAGAATACCCGATAAACCTATGACGTACTAACTTTAATTTACCAACAGAGCATCAAGAGTTTTGTCACTGACCTGTGTTTGAGCAACCTTTTTTGTGGTAAAAATCTGGCAAATCACTCTGAAAACATACTTAATGTGATTTTTCGTCTGAAATTCTTCGGAATGTGAATCGTCAAAAAGGAAGGTATTAGATATACGGTAACCTCTTACACTTCGAGCAAATGTTATGTGCAGAGGCGTTAGGGGATTTCAAAATACACTATGGGCAATGATGTTCAGTTACCTGGAGCACTTAACCAACTTTGGTTGTTTATTCTGCCACTAAGGCTTTCAAAACATAGTGATGTCCATTTCTGGCATTTTAATGTGAATATTTTGTCCGTGTAAGGTACTGTATCAAAACATGCATAATTTCAAGTCTAAATTCTGCCTTTCTAATATTTCCTGGTAAATCACCTTAAAAATTTGCAACATTGCTCTGAAAACATACTTTTTTTCGTCCGACACTCTTCAGAGTATGAATCATCGGAAGGGAAAGTATAGATTTTTGACAACCTCTTTATGAGAAAAATGGACAGAAACTGGCCAAGCATAGACAAGAAAGAAAAAAAGAAAAAGTGAAAATGGAAAAAAAAGCATTATCAGAAGAATCCAATTAAAAAACAAACTCTTTCAGCCCAAATGTTACTTATAAAAACGTTGGCATAAATCTATACTTTCCTTTCTGATGATTCATACTCTGAAGAGTGTCAGACGAAAAAACGAAGAAAAAAGTATGTTTTTAGCTCAATGTCGTAACTTTTCAAGGCAATTAACAAATATTTCTATGGAGTGACTACTAAAAAATGGCTTATCTACACTTTACAAGCCCTTACTCTCACGGACGTCACTTTGGTGCCTATTGATTGAGTATGAGTCGTCAGAGAGGGAACTATAGATATATGGCAACCACTTGTGGTAGACGACAGTGCCCTTGATGTCGGTAGTGGAATCATGATAATTTTGGTCAAAATGACATGCTATATGTGTATTAGAACAGAGGGCGAAGTGAACTAAGGAAAAATATTTGATATCATTTTTATGTCTTAGTGTAAATGGTTAGAATGACATCATCATTATGAGTACTCAATTGTTAGTTATGATAACAAAGTCAGTAAATCGTCAGAGACATGGGGACTTCTGATTCAAAGCTACCTGATTGTGAAATCTCTTTCTACGTGCCTGGATGTAATGCCATCTGGCCTTTTCTTGTCCACGTGCCTCTGATCATATTTCAGAGTCAGAATTGACAGTAAATAACATCAATAAGGAAAAAGCAACTTTTGCACAAAAAAGACGATTCAGCAGTGTACAAATGCAAAGATTAGATGTTTATCTTTTTATCAAATTCAGCTTCCTAAAACTACAGTATGACCCGATGTGTTGTACACTCAAGTTTTTTTATAAACATTAAAACTAAGACGCGACATCATTTATCTAACGTCCTTGCTTCTGTTGACAGGATCGTGAAGCGATGCGTTATCATTATCTCATTATTGTTGCTTCCAACACAAAGTCATCCATCGTGCTGAAGTCCAACATGACTATCACTGTTGAAGTAATTGATATCAATGATAGTCCACCCAGATTTCTTATGCAGAAATTTATTGGAAATGTATCAGAGGACGCTAAACCAGGAACAGAGTTTATGAAAGTTACTGCTGTTGATCCAGATGTGGTATGTTGATATCTTTCTATCTTTACGTAGAGACCCAAAGGGTAACTCCACATCTTTTCAAGGGAGTCCATGTTGATATTTCTGGCTTGTTGTCTCACCGTCATATTTCATTTAACTTCACCGTCCTATTTCATTTAATTTCACCGTCATATTTTATTTGATTTCACTGTCATAATTTATTCAATTTCACTGTCATATTTTATTTAATTTCACTGTCATATTTCATTTAATTTTACCGTCATAATTTATTCACTTTTACCGTCATATTTAAATAATTTCACCGTCCTATTTCATTTAATTTCACGGTCATATTTTATTTTATTTTATTTCACTGTCATAATTTATTCAATTTCACAGTCATATTTTATTTAATTTCACCGTCATAATTTATTTAATTTCATCGTCATATTTTTTTAAATTTCAAAAGATATGAAGATGCTATTCTTATTTTTAGCAAGTATTTCTGAGCCAGAAGCGCTAGGATAGCGCAAGCTTTTTTTACAAGCCAATACGAATATTTTAGTGAGCTGTACCAATAGTCGTCATGTGAAGAGGGGCTTCTCCACGGGGATTTCCTTGCTAATTATGGTATTACGAAGATACCATTACCTAAAGTTTCAAAGTAATCCACAATCCATGATTTTATGCAGATAATTCCCAAAAAAGTCTCAGCTGGCACTACTTAGGCTACCAACATGCAGTTAAGATTTCAGAATGATTCGTTAAGAGCTGTTTGAGTTTGCAGGCTAACCAACCAACAAACAAACAATTAAAAAGCCCTGTAGAAAACAAAACTTCCTTGGCGGATGTAATAAATTAGCCATCATTTCTTAATTATGCCATTGATAGTCTAGCGTGTCTTTTGTTCTTCGACGATTAGACTGGTGATGTCCATAAATAACCCGGAAATGGAAATTCACTTTAGTGCTTTTTATCGTCTCTGTATAAATTAATATCCTCTTTTTGAATAGTACTTGTTTCCCTTGACATACGCCTCTTACATTAACTTACATCATTTCCTTTATTTTGGAAAGACTGACGTACTGGAAAATGGGTTACAAAATTTAAACTTTGAAAGAGAGACAAAAGGACAGACTGGTTACCGAAAGTAAAAAATGTAATAACGGGAAAGTGAGTTAGCTTAACGACTAATGTCTAATGACATAAATAACGGAGATTGAGTCTATCATGGCTGCAGACCCTATAGCTATAATTTCTTTCACTTTGCAATAAAATATACGTAGAGGCATAGCATTCTTTATTTTGACGCTAGACAGTACCTCTTATGCCTTTTTGCAATCTGATAATTTGCGCTGAGAAATCTTTATCTCAGGTGACTTCCTTGATCAAGTCCTTGTTATGTCCTGCATGTTCCACAAAAGGGCAGTGCATGGCCATAACTCAACTCAATTAATCCTAACCACGAATGTACATAATCTGACTACTTACAACAAGGGTGTGATATATAAGGCATTAAGATAGCAAGTTACATGGTCGGAACTACATTGTCCAATTCTGACTGATCACACGTCTGACATAATAGTCCTTTACTCACAGATAAAGTATTTGTCATAAACATATAAAGTGAAATAAAAAATCAGACTCAGTTTAAGTTATGAAAGAAGATGTTATCATGTCTTGGGTCGGAAGCTATTTATGAGCTGTGTTTTGCGAACTCATTCTCGCATAATCAAACGTATAGAGTACACGAATAATAATTGGCTATATAACTTTATAATGTAATAACTATTTTCCGGTTTCAAGGGTAAATTGTAGAGAAATGTTAAAAATTCTAGTCTTTCCGAGTTCAGTTTAAGCCACGTAAACTTTTTCATGTCATGAGTAAATAAATTATAACTGTTTGCGTCAATGTATAAAGTTATACCTTTTTCGTATTTCAGGGGGCAAATTCCAGAGTCCTTTATAGAGTAGTGCATAACATGAGTGCCAAAGAATCTGAACTCTTTAACATCAATTCGGAATCTGGTATGATGTCTCTACAAGCAAGTTTATTGAGTAGAGAGCTCCGTAATGTCACGGTAAGTAATGCTAACACCTAATACAAATTTTCTAAATATTCTGTTATCGAAACACAGTTAAAAGTATACTTTATCAGAAGGATGTCTATTAATGTATCCGTTTTCCTCCCTTGTAAGTTTTAGGATTCTAAACAATAACAAAAATTCTACCTTCTACCTCTAGACCTTAAACTGTAAAACTGTAACCAGTAACTCAAAGACTCCTGCAATTGTTTTTCTTTTATCTGTTTATTTAGTATCTAGGATGTTGTCAACTGTGTGATTGAATATTGAATCAATTGCTTTTTATAATGTTTAGTCTACTTCAAAAACTTCAATTTGTTTTTTATTCTGTTACTAATTACATCCAATAGGTAAAATTAGATAGGGAATAACATATATCTAATCCATGTAATTAATCCATGACTTTTGTTCTGGTTTTCAGATTGTCGTCGAAGCACAAGATTTAGGAGTTTCTCAATCTTTGAAAAGCACTGCTGAAGTTATGATTTTAATAAACGATGTCAATGATAACGAGCCAAGATTTACTCAAAGCGTCTTTAAGTATGTCATGTTTTATGGAAGCAAATAGATGATTAGTTCAGACTTTGCCTACTTTCCCCATAAAACGTTCTCTAATATTCTATTAATTTCTTTCTCTTTTTCAATTTACTTTCTCAAGCCTTTTCAGGTCAATTTCTCTGCTTTCTTTTCTTGTTCTCTCTGTCTGTCTGTCTTTCTGTCTGTCAGTTTGCTTCTTTCTTTCTCTCTTTTCACCTCTCTCTTTTACTGTTCTCTTGTCCCTTATTACATTTTATGATTTTCTTTTACATCTCCCTCTTTCTTAATTTTTTCTGGTCTTATTATTATCTCAATCCCTTATTCTTTATTCTCTTTCTTGCATTTTCTCTTCTCCTAATTTTTTCTTTTTTGTCTCTTTTATCTTTTCTCCATATTCATTTTTCTCTTTCTCCTTCACTCTCTGCTGTTTATTTCATTTTCTCCCTGCCCTCTTCCCCTTTTTCCTTATCAAATTTGTTATTTGTGTTTCTCTTTACCTTTTCTGTCCGTCTCTTTTCTGTTTCCATTTTGTTCTTTCTGTTTTCCATCTCAAAGATTACTGCTACTCAACGACTGTTGTTATTTCCTGCTTCCTTGCTAATTTCATCTAATTTTACAGCTAATTACAATATCTTTAACCAATAAAGTATCTTTATAACTAAATATTTTAAAAGTCATGATCGGCATTGTAGATGAAAAATTTAATTTGGATTCCGTTAGGTGATACGACTTGAAAGCGTCAGCTCACGAAGTTAAGGATGTATATCAGAAAATAAAAGAATAGACAATTTCAAGTCGTGTTTCATATCTTCTAATTAATTGTTTCTCATTATTAAATTTGTTTATTAAGTTTCTTTATAAACATTTCATTTTGATTGCATTAGAAATTTTTGCGTTTTTGTTTATTTTTGTTAAACGAATTACCTGAAGCATTGAAATTCTGATTGTGAGTTCGTCGTTACAGGCAGTAAATATTTGAAGTCTAATTTTTTCTTTTTACATAGAAGAACGTGATATATCAAATGTATGCCTTTTTTACCGTTCTATTCCATATCTAGTGCTGTACTTTATTTTTTTGAATGCAGAGCATCAGCTTCAGAATCGTCAGCAATAGGAACAAAAGTTGGCCAAGTCACTGGCATGGACGATGATACTGGAGAGAATTCAAAATTGATATTTCTTATTGCAAAAGGGAACGAGTTAGGTGTGTTACTTTATCTGTAGTATTTTTTCTAGCGTGTGCACATAGTTATAAGCCACCTTGTTCAAATAACTGTAATTAGTAAGATATAAACACAATTCTAACATTGTAAAAAATTCTTCCGGTGAAAGGATTCACTTGACAGAGAGATTTTGCGAACATTCTTCTTTTCTTGACAGTATATTTTCTTGACAGTATATTTTCTTGACAGTATATTTTCTTGACATTATTTTTACCATTCACCTACATCACCTTTAACACTGTATGTACATTATGTCTTGCAACAGATCTTTATCATGTCGTACGATACCTCTACCCCAATTATTTTCTAAGTTATTTTTACAATTTATTTATATTAATTGTCACAATAAATCAGCATTAATTTTATAATTTATCGGCATCAATGTTTATAATATATCTACATTAAACAATCTTTTTGTGGTACAAAACTTGAAAATCGCCTTGAAAATTCTCGTCCTTATACATTTTGGCGCACTAGAAAATTCAGAATGCGCCAAAATGTATAAGGACGAGAATTTTCGGATAATTGGCACAGCTAGATCGTCCTTT
>JANTCA010020868.1:0-21174 GCA_024741275.1 Chironex yamaguchii
TAAGTAAGTAAGTAAGTAAGTAAGTAAGTAAGTAAGTAAGTAAGTAAGTAAGTAAGTAAAGTAAGTAAAGTAAGTAAGTAAGTAAGTAAGTAAGTAAGTAAGTAAGTAAGTAAGTAAGTAAGTAAGTAAGTAAGCAAGTAAATAAGTATATTACTTTCACGTAGACTGCTTTAATACTACGTTTGTCTGTATTTTGAGTTTGCTGTTACTGATTTTTGAATGGTTCGTCTGGAGCTTTGTGCTCCTTACCACATCAATAGCTATTCCTTGCTTTGTCTCCAGTGTTCCTCTTGCACTTCTTTGCTGAACACTTTGATTAACTGGCTTTTCAGCTTGATATTGGGTCTGGCCTTGAAACCATAAGAATTTTCCTCGGCAACTATGTCTGCATCCTCAGGTTTGACTCATACTTGGATTGCACAGACAAAATGGAGCTCATCATCTTCAATTTTGCAACAGATCGTTTAAGAGAGCATCACTAAAGGCAAACAAAAAATCATCTAGGTGGATCTTATCTGCTCATCTCTGGACTCTTTCACCCATTTTCCTGCAGAAACTGATCCAATTGTAAAACCATTTAATGACAATAAAGGATTTGGGATCAATAAAGATGACAATTTCTTTTGCAGTCAGGTCATTAGTGTTTTTGGATGGGTCTGCTGGGTAGCCAGTTTTGCTCGCTGATTATGCATTTCTGGTGACTGGTGGGCCAAAAGAAATGCATGTCAACCATCAGAAACTCAAAGTACCACAGTGTTGGTGCTAAATCAAGGCAAGTGATCTTTCAACAATGATAGTTTGAATGCTGTAAAATTTGGTACAGATGTTGTCTTCTCCTATTCATTCCCAATATAGCTCTGCCCTAGTCTCTGCCTTTTCCAACTGTTACTTACTCTGTTCCTGCAACAGCTTGGTAAGTTTTTATAATTCTGCCAAGATTTATCAAAATCTCTATTTAGAAAAAATTTGAATTATGTATAGACTATACTACAAATTTAATGCCTGATACTCTGCCAGAAAATCCTTTTGTGTTTTTGCCATGAAAACAAACAGATAAATAACAGGATTCCACAAACTATATTTCTATTGGCAAATATCTAATTATTCAATCATCTACAAACAACTTAACTTGACAACACAAGAGTGATATTTGGGCAGCTTTTAGTGATACTAAACCTTAAAATCAATCAAAATATGCAACATTGTGCCAAAAACATACAGTACTTAAGTATGAATCATCAGAAAGGTAAATATAGATAAATGGCAACCTATGTTTGAGAAACAATTCACTATTGTGACTACATCAACACCAGCACTGTGTCAAGGCCACATATGTTACAAAACAAAATAGTAATGTTTTTCCTTACGTACTCCTTGGCTCTATTTGAAGAGATTCCTAAGCTAAGGCTTAACCACTTGTAGGTAACCTAAAAACAATAAAAAAATTCTTCACAACTGGAAGGTTGTATTGGTCTAAAACTATGACAATAAAAAGAAGAATTTGCGTAACTAAAGAGCTCAGATAATGTCATTTCCTAAAAGGTGGTTACAATTTATGAGGCATGTGATATGGCTGCAGGGAAAAACAAAATTGGCAATTACAGGAAAATTTCAGGCAGAGCAAGGCAAATATACACAGAGACTTTAGAAAGTATAATAACACAGGGGTGTTGATAATTTTGAACAGCTTCACAAGATTAAGAAAGGCTTAAGAAAACTCAAAACCTTATATGTTACATCGAATATCATGATAATCATATTCATCAACACATTCAGTTGCTTGCAATATTCAATGTTTGTATGGTTCCAACTACTGAATGCAAAACTTGGCTGAATTTTTTTTTCATTAATAACATGTGAAATCACACACATAGTGTTGACCATCATCTTCATAGAGCACTGTTTCCAGGATTTTGTAATCACTTATTGATAAACATTGTTGCCAGGTGCCCTCATAGTAGTCTTTAGCTCATGATGTCCTACAATGCATTAAACATACAAGTAACATTTACTCTACTTTCACAGTTCAAACTATGAACCAGCATAATCTGTGGCAAGAATTGTCCAACAAGTACTAAAAACCCATTGATCATTGATCTTCCTGGCAATACCACCCAACATGTTCCATGTTTTGTTCACATTTGTATTCTGTACGGCCATCAAGTGGTAAAATATAAAGTATTACCAAGAAGGAATGCACATAACTAATTATACACCAAACAGAATACTCTTCAGTTCATTTTGAAATCGGTGCAATTTATGTCTGGTGGCTGCTGAGAGAGACCGGACAAGCAAAGTAGTGCTCACAACATTTTCAGTATAGGTCAGAAGTGGGTTAATTCAACGACGATAAATTTTTGGTGTTGATCAAGATCACCGTCTGGATTCAGAAATGAAATCTTCATAGTGCTAGTAAAAGATAAACCATAGATAAAAAACAGACAAATAGGTCCTTTATACTGTTACCACTTAGGGATTAACAAGCAAAATACCACCCAAAATAGTATTTTGCACCTTAAAAGACAAGAAGTTGTGAAATTAAATCAGTTCTTTACACATACAAACTCAAGGGCCTGTGAGCAACAGTTGCTATACCGAGGTTTGCACTCTCGGAGTGCTTCTAGTTTCTATTTCTTCACTTAACCATGCTGTCAGCATGAATTGAATTTTTCTACACATGCATGTAAAAATTGGGGGTGGCACTGTCTGGAACGGGACTACATAGTGTGACTGCCACTTGTATTTGTTTTAATGACTGAAAGACCACAGTGAATTTCATGCACTTAGGTCCGAAGAACTCTGGCATGGAGTTAACTTTCCTCTCAGCTTGGCAGTGTGGATTTAGCCTAACTTGTACTCCTTGGCGTACTTGCATAATGAAATGCTTTGTGAATAATAACTCTTGTCGTCAATGTCGGCGTACACCTGAGGAGCTACTGGCGTAACTGCGGCGCGAGTTTTACACACAATGCACCTTGGATTAGTGATGATAGACCATAAGTTCATGGACTGACAGCAGTTGATGGACGCTGCTGCTATACATTTGGGGCATTCCCAGTTTACGACCAGTCATGTAACCCGCTGATCAGACCGACTTGGTCATGTGTAGATGAGCCCTATTACTATTATAATGACTAATATTATTCATCATAAAAGCTGACAGTGATATCGGGACGTACGCCCAATAGTTGAGACTGGACCAGTAGAGTTGTTATGCCGAGGCATTTGAAAATGTAACTGTTCACTGCCCCATTTTCATCTTTAAGTCGTTTTAACAATAATAAGTATTGTGGAGCCAAATGCTGAATTTGAATGGGTTTCAATAGTCTCTTCGTGATATAGTCCTTGGGGAGCTCTCCACAATTTTCATACGGAAGTAAAAAGGAGGACCAAAAAAAGTACATCTTATTATACAACATATATCACAGAACTTACTATTTTGTTCTCCTCGTTAAGTTGTTCCTCAATATTGTCAAGAGAAAGGTTATCATCATCTTCGCTTGTTGATACCGCCATGATTGATAATTATTTCCCGCCAAAATTTTCCAATAGAGGCACACATTTACGAAAGTGAAAACGAGATTTCGCAATTTATAATGTCGACCGAAATCCCTCACTGAAAGGCGTCGACATGGTAGAAAGTAAAGATCTGTTTCAAGAACATAAAGAGCAGCTGTGTCGTCAACGTGCCCTTCGTGACTGCAAATACAACGAACATATTTGTAAACAAGCATACATATAAAAAGTGGGTGAAAAATCGACCGAGGTAAATATGTACATGGAATCTTTTTGTTTAGCACATCAACACCCAAGACAGAAAATGTTGCAGTGCTCAAGGAATGCAACTTCAAATATCAGTAATCAAGTAAAAATACGAAACCTTATGCAAAATACCATCTGAGAAACAGGTTGCCAAATGTTTTGATGCATATTCAGTCACTCTTGGTGTGAGCACAGACATCTTTAGCACTCCCAGATCACAATGTTTGTCAATGATGACAATTTTTAAGTAATGTAGGAGTGAGTCACAATAAAACCAATTCATGGCCAAGTCATTGCTCAGAAAATATATTCACCAGCATGATGACATCAGGAATGCCTTTTTGCCATGGAAGAGGTTTGTTGGAATAACAAACGATTGTGCAGTATCAATGATAGAGGAAAAAAGGACTAGTGAAACTCATTCCAAGAGAACTTGAGGAGGAAGCCAAGGATGAGACTATTGCTCTACACTCCGTTACCTATCAGCAGACTCTTTGCAGCAAATGATTGAAGCTTTGTAATATGATGTCTATCGTTGTAAAATGCATTAATCAAATCAGATACATGGGCTTAAAACTTCGGAGGATCCCTGATGTTTTAGAATTCATGGAATCCGAATACAAGAATGTGCTCTGCTTACTGAGCAGAGGAAAAGTCTTGAAGAGGATTTTCAAAGTTGAGAGCGGAAAATAAATCCTTCATCACTCCAGCTTTCCTTAGATTGCCCCAAATTTTAAGCACACCATCAACCATTTTGGGAACACATACTTGTGTGATAGCATTTTTTCTACTTTAAACTTCAAGAAGAGTCAGGTCCAGATTTACTTATGTCCATCATTGAGCTATATTAAGTATCTCAACTGCTTCCTCTCTCAAGCCAATCATTGATCTTAAGCAACTGTTATTGATAACAATTGAGAAATTGCTATTTTTAAGCAAAGCTTTTGTGGAATATCTCATGCGTTCAAACCTCACCCAGTGCCTCTTTACGAGGAACATAATGACGACGACTGAATAATCATTATTGTTGACTTTTCCATATAAAAAAATCAGAACTTCTGATTTTCTGAATATATATAAATTAAAGTCATTTCTGGATTAACACTGATCACATTAAAGATAAAGCCACTTCCGGATTTATGATGTTCATACGAAAGATGAAATTACTTTTAGATTTATGCTGATGATAATAAGATAAAAATACTTTTGGATTCATGCTTAATATTATGTAGCAAGTTGTAAGCATTAAACAAATTAAAGATAGTGACCTTAGCAACATTTGGGACCTTAGATATCTTTGAAGCAAACGACATCAAGTATTAGGGAAAAATGTGTATTCAGCATTTTTAATCTTTAACTCTGTTCCTCTTGTAATAACCAGGTTGCAGGCAGTATGTCAGTATCTTGCTCAAATCACTTAGGACAAAAATTTTGGTGTATGAAAATGTAATACTTTTCACATGACTTTGGGAACTATGTAATCCTTAGTAACAGATTTTCTTATTAAATTGTTTTTGTCGCTAAGGTTTCACAAAATCTTAACTTTAGAATTTTGGACTCATCAATCATCTAACAAGTCCATGTCCTCTTTTTTCTCAACTTACGGTGTAAGTTGTCTTGCAGTGAATTAGAAAAGCAGCGTAAAATTAAATGAAATGGTATATGCACCAGCAACTTGCCTGATACTGACAACGGAGTATAGAGTTTGTCTAACAAAGATAGGATACTGTGCTTTCTTAAACAAAAGCCACAGTTTTGATGAAAAATAGGAGTTCGATGACACCATCAATAGAGGTTGCATCAATTTATCAGAATTTAGCTTTAAATGGGATATTTATAGGTAGGGAAAATTGCAAATAAAAGAGCAAAACACATAATTTAAAATGATGTTGAACTGCAAAAAGGTAGTTTTTATTTTACAGAGATAACTATCATACTACCTTGTATTATTTGCTCAGTCAAGTCCATTTTGTTTTCAATGTTAATCATGTTATTGTTGGCATAATCTAAATTGTAATGTGTTGCCTGAGTACTCGGAGTACTCATTTTCTCCATTCAAAAGGACACGAGCAGCACTCGCTGACTAAGCAACTGATAGGTACTGGATCCCTGGAAGTGACTACAAAATTGTGACATGGCTTGACGGTAACATAGTTATCTCCGAAGACATTTTAATTTCACATCGTAGTTTGTGTTACTTTTAGCTGAACCAAAATCTGTTCATCGACGAAAGTAGCTCTTGACATCTAAGACGTTTTCTCTATCTGTATTACTTAAGGTTAGGATCCAAAAATATGCATCTTGTTGTCAAAGCAACACTTATGCAGTCATTTTATCAAGGTGAGTCATTAGCTTTTCACATTAACTAGCAGAGGCGTCGTGGCCAGGGGACAAGTGGTCCACTGTTGAGGCATTTGTCGGATATGTCGGAAAATACACAACATAGTTGTCTTTGAAAGAACTCTATCTGACATTTTATTTCATTCTATTCTTGCTCTTTACTTGCTCTTCTTGTTCCTTTCATATTTACAATACTACGCAAGCAACTATGCTTATAAGCCACAAAGATGCCATACTATTACGTAGGTAGCCGAACAATGAAAGTGTTTTATGACCTGTAGATATGGGGTGCCACTTCCTCCAGAACAACCATAACCAGCTTTACAATTTTAAGTATCCTTTTTCTCCTGAGTCCTAAAAAATTTTGAAAACATTCTTAGGTTCTTAGCGTTTTACACTAGATTCTATTCTAAATAGATCCTTTTTCTAAAAATGCATGCAACATATTTACATTGAGATGGCGGAACTTGCTATTACTTTATTCAATGGGTAACATGATTGAGGCTTGGATCTGGGCTTCAAAAATCATATTTGGACCCAAAAGTTACGTAAATTATTCGAACGATGAATACCCTTGGCTACAGGATTGTTTTTCGTACATACTTTCTAGCTCGTAGGAGTCAAATATTGAAAATAAGAAAAATGATAACTAGAATTGATTGTTTTATTGATACTCTGGAAGACTGCCAGTCAGCAGTTTACAGTCCTCAGTGGACAGAGTTACGGAGAAATCGGGTACCGGAGACTTAAACATGGGTCACAACATTTACAGCCGTGAGACCCGAGTTCGAAGCTCCGGTGGTCAGAAGTACGACTTTATTTCTGTTTTTAACAAAAGATGACCCAGTCGACTTCTATATGGAATTTTTAAGTCAGCCAGTTGTGTTGAGCCCATGAGCTACACAACATAATATGATACGCACGGAGAATAAAATGGAAGGGACATATGAGCCTAATAGGTATCGTACGTACAGATGAATGATATTGAGCTAAGTATTCTTAAGCATTTTTTCTGAGATGTAAACTAGTTCAACTTTCCAGTCGTCAAAAGAAACAGGAGCTACTTCACAACAGATGTCAAGACAATTGATGTCAGGTCACCCTAGCTTCGAACTAGGGAAGGATTGGGTGATAGGAGTTATGCAACTACAATTATTTTAGTCAATCTGATAAATTGTTGATCTATGCAATAGAAACGTCAGATATTTAATCGGGAGATCTGCAGAGGTGTCGTGAGCCTCCTGCTTCAGGGGTAGCGAAGAAAGAAGCATCTGACAAACCATTTGGACTCAAGTTTCATTTTTAGAGGTAATTGGAAGCAGTATATGCTATTGAAATTGCCGCAAGAGCCAGACGGCATGGACAGGATTAGGTAAGTAAGTATGCTACTGAAGTGAAGAAGAGTGAAGCAAAAGACGATGAAAAAAACTGAATTAATGCATGAACTATAGATACGTCATCCACTGCAAAGAACTCAATCCACTGCGTAGAGAGTGTGTAACAAAATGAATGTAAAATTTTTAAAAGTGATTTTACGATATAACTACTATTTAGTCCCAACACTTCACAATATCACCTTTTTGGCAAGGTAGTCCTCGTAAATATGTCTGCTGTATTTTGGTGGTCAACTTGTGGAATCAAATTCTTTTGAGCATCCAACAGGATCAAGGATATACACCTTCTTTGTCCGATAGTGGAATGTTTCGCTCACGGTTTACAGATCCAATTAAAAGTGTAATTCTGTACAACAAAAATAAGTTTGGATAAGCTTCCTTTAGGTAGAATTTCTGCAATACTATTATATTCATGAAGAGGCTCTCTTGGTCCAAGGCTGCATTTGATGTTGTTGAGGCTTTAGTGAGTGAGAGCTCCTTCAGACTAAGATAAGTTTGAATAAAAGAACATTCCTCATGCTTGAACTTTTGTACATCAAGGCTTTGGTATTGCTTTGTCACATTCGTAAATGAATGGTCTGAGAAATCCTCAGCATCAAAGGTCTCTCGAGTAAGCAACGTAAAATCTGCAACAATCTGACAATGCATCAAGAGACATTCATTTATAAACAAAAACACTTTGTCAACTCCAGCAAAATTTTCTATTTACACTTTTCCACTGCAATAAAGTGAGTAGCATGGTGAATAGCTTTTATCTGGCATCCTCTGCCCTTACATTTCGTTTTATCAAGAAAATTCTAGTCCAGCCTTTTTGCATAACTGCTTTTCAACTTTCAAAAATTGACTAAAATTGTTGTAACGTTAACTTTGTCTGCGCTATGTAACCCAGTCGAACAGATAGATGTAAGAAGGTCAACTCTTTTATACTACAAGAAAGATGATGCTTGATTAACAAGTCAGTACAGTCTGGAATGAGGTAAGTTTATCTTACAGTCCTTGGCATCAGTGACATTTTCATTACTATAAATTGCTGAATGGCAGTCTTCCTGCAGTGTCATTAAGACAATTGAATAATTTGTCATCTTTTACAAAGAAGACATTTTGATGTCATCCAGCTCATTTAGGGTCTATGCCTTGGTGTTAAATTGGCTAACATTTGCTTCTCTTTTACTTGTAAATATCTTCATTCTCCTGACTGAGAAAAGAAGCTGCACAGTTTCTCTAGAACGCAAAACAATGATATTGCCCAAAAGATCAACTGCAAACCTTATGAATATGCCCAATCTTAACTGTTTTAAAGATTTTTTTACATTCTGAGAGCTATATGTCACTTTTCCTTAACAGTTAGCTCTTACATGGTAGAATTCATGTATGAAAAATTTCCTGTAGCCATGGTGTAGCTTTTGAGTTAAAGTAAGATTTGGAAAGCCCAGATTCAAGTTTCAATCATGCTTCCCATCTACCATCTTAATGCGAATGATTTACATGTATCTCAAGAAAAGAAACCTATTTAGAATAGAATCTAGTGCCAAATATGAAAACTGAAAGAGTGGTTCCGAAAGTTTTCAGGGATCAAGGGCTCATAAGAACAAGGGATACTTAGAATTGTAAAGCTGGTTATGGTCGTTCCAGAGGAAATGGCGAAACATGTCTACACATTACAGGACAACTTCTTTTTTCCGTCACCTAGTCTACCAATCAAAGTGTCAGCATCATATTTTTGTGGCATTTAGGCACAGCTGTTTCTGTAGTACTATAAATCTGAAAGGAATAAAAGGAGCAGGTGACACAGACAGAATGAAGTAAATGGTCAGAACCTCTTCAAAAAGAGGAAAAGGACGACTATGATTGGGCGCTACCTGCTGACCATCCCGGCCACGATACCTCTTTAAATCTGCTTTTTAGGGTCAGGTGATTATCATAACATTACTACTGTTGTTGTTATGAAATAAACCCGTTTACATCTATTCTATTTTTAATCTCCCACATCTTAGTCAACATAACGCTGTTTTTGAATTTTAACTCTTTTCACCATTTCTTTGAAAATGTTGTATTACCGAGAATTTGAAGGTACGATTGTTGCGAAAAGATTGTGTTTCCCTCCAAAAGGACTGCTGGTTTACTGCTTTGATCTCACAATTCCTTCTGCTAAACAAGACACTAGCGATAGAGCACAACACCCTTAGATGACGAAAGGTATCCATTGAAATTAAGAGACAGGTCAGTACGTGTCAAAAGCAGCGTGCTCCTGCTTAACCGCTGCTTGAACCAGAGGCCACAGCAAAATGCTGTTTTCCGGTAGGCTACAGCAATAAATATTTTTGTTATAGCTGCTAAATCAAGCGTCGTTTAAAACGAACATTAGAGGTTATTTGCATAACTTTCAACCCTATTAAATGGTTTATAGTCTGTGCTTGTTTCTCTAATCAAATCGATTTGCGTATAACCTCATGACTCCTTCTCTTTCAACTCCTCCCACCACTTGGCAGTTAGACACTTAAAAAGTGTCATTTTATCTCTATCCTGTGTTATTGATAAACAGAGCAACGGACCATATGACATTGTCTACTCGACATTTAATCTTTATAATGTGTAAAGCCAAGGTCGCATGCTTTGGTATCACCTTGACGGTCTCTTGGGGATCCTGCACTTCTGGAGCCCATACTTCTGATGCCAAGTGCTTATATTTCTGTCGACAAAATCGTGGACGCGTTGATTTCTATTACAGTAGCTTACCGCAAATAAACAAGGATTCTTGATAATAATTCAAAAGCTTCGAGCGAGATATCATTTTTGCCGCAATTTTAACTTTTCGTAAAACTTAACAAGCACGTGTCGTTACGTATGGCCACGTGAGCTTGGGGATGAGTCAGTGATTAACCTATGTTTTGTAAACAGAGAGAAACCGCCATGCAAGAGATGTCTGTATCTCAGATATTTTCTAATTTTGCGGACTTAATTTTGATAACGGTGGAAGATACTATTGGTATGCCTATACTATAATCATGATTGAGCATTGTTTTTTTTCTTTACGGCTACAATTTTTGACGCTAAAACCATAGTAGAACGAACTCCGACATTTCAAAATAAATTAATCATTAATACTCTTGATATACTCTAATCTGTAAAAATCGGGAAAAAGGTACACCGAGAAGCCCAGGGCTCAAACCAAAATCTACCTCTAGGCGTGTAGCTGTTCCTTGTTCACTTGCGGCATTTATACATTCTTAAATCAATTGCATTGTAAATAAGTAATTGCAACATAAAAAGCACTTGCCGTTTACTAAAGTGTTGTGGAATAGTAAGCTAGAGATTAATATTTGCAAGAGTTGGCAAAGTCTACTAAAATTCTTATATTCTATGACTTTATTTGTAGTATGCTCCCCTCGTCTTCCCCTCGACTTACATAGACAAATAGACATACATTCATACAGTCCTGTAGAAGACATATGATGAATTTGACACATAGTATTAGTCTACTAAAATTGAAGTATTGTTGAGGAAACTTGCTGACCTCGGACGCAAAAAGTAAACTTTTGGGAGAAGTTGAAATGAAGAAACTGAAGATAATCTTCTTCCTGTTTTTTATCACTTCACAAATTTTTACATTGCGCCTTATCTACACTTTGCATATCTACTTATCTTTATCCAGTATTAAATTTTGGTGGCAAATGACCTATGCCCGAATTTCTTTTCATGCTTTCAGTACTGTTTCAATAAGCAGCTTAAATAAACCTCACTCACTCAACCTTCTCAACCAAACATATGGACTTAAAATCTCACTTTGATGGGGATTATTTAACATGATCTGATCAAGAGTTATGAAAATTTCAAAAGCTCTTAGCTGTTTAAAATTGCCAATAAAGACAGTACCTTTCAACTTTGTGAAAAATATTGCAAGTGTTTCTTTGTTCTGTACACAATTAATCATTGAATAAGTACTTAGTACAGGCCACTCTCTAATGAAGCCATGGATGATAGAATTGGTCATGTCTTGAAATGTAAGGTTTTCCTGAGCTATGTTTTGAGACGTCTTCCGCAAGATATGTTAAACCTGTCCACCCACAGTTTTAACTGCGTCGGCAAAGAACTCAAGTTTCAAAAGAAGAATTGCTTTGGCAAAGTACCCATGGAAACATTAAAGCAATCAGTGCTTGATAACAAAATTGCAGGGAACTGAGACCAAATAAAATCTTCTGGGGATTTAGTAGAGCAACCAGCACTCAAGGAGTACTCAAACTCGTCTGCTTCTATTGTTCAAGTATAAAATTGGTAACTATATGACCCTTTTTAAACGTGCAAATCCTCCAACTTTTAACCCGCAAGGCTTATTACTGTGACAGAAGAGAGTCCACGATTAACCTATATGTAAAACGAACTGAGAATATTTCCATAGTTAGCCAAGATGGAAAGCCTTTTTTCTCTGTATTTCTTGTCCCAGCTACTGTTTTAGTTGAGAATTTTTCTTCTTGATGGCATAGCTCTCCGGATTATATCATGTTTGAGATTCATTTGGTCAAAATATAGACAGGGTGTCTGCCTTGAACGTCCTTTTCATTTAAGATCTTTTGGTAGCCCAAACGGCCAAGCTTCTAATATGTAGATGGATGAAATCTGTTGAACCGTTTACATCGGTAGACACCCTCACCGCTTGTCATTCATATTGTGGCGTAGCCACTGAGAGGTATGTGGGGGCAATTCCTCTACACGCATCCCCTATCTCCACACACTTTTGGCAAAAGATAGTGTCTTTTTACTTGTTACTGCTAATGCTAAAGGGAGAAATTTGCGATGGAAATTTTTCATTTTCCTGTACGTTTGTTTAACTTACTAGTAAATGTAAGCATACAAAATGGATGGCATTATAAATTTGCTTCGCTCTTAATGCGTATAATATTGACATTGGAAAGATAGTTTTAAACGCTGAGGCTCAATCAGCTCATGTGTAAGATAAATGTTAGAAATTTGTCAAATCTTCAATGTTTGCATTTAGTACTACTAAAGGCAAAGTCAGGAGATAGCTTCTAAGCGAAAGTGAAGCTGTCTCTTCAAAACAGTTTATTGCAAGTACTCTCTTTGATAGAATAACTGTCAAATATGACATTGGGAGATGCATCCTAAGCCAACGACAAGGACTTGGTTCCGAAAATTATAATGGGAGAAGAACCCCTGCGTCCTTATCAATTTCTTGTCCTCCAACTTTGCCTACCCTGGCCATGCCACTCTGTAGCAGAAATTCACTTTTTGACTTTACTCAGTCGGTTTTCTGCTTATAGAGAAAACACCATATCCTTGAAGGGCATTGGTCGAGGCACAGATTGAGCATCAGAAAAGTAGGAACCATGTTAGTTCAAACTACGGCCCCTTCCTTTTAAGTCTCACTTTTAATAGACGAGAACCGTAAGATAAAAAAACTCATCACCCTTAACAATACGCCCCTTTAAAACCAGCGTCCCCTACAAAGAAGAACTTCATTTGAGAAAGACGGCAAATAGTTCCCATGGAATTCTCTTCAACCAATCGTTTGGAATGTCATTGTCATGTATCAAATAATGAACTTCTTGTACTAGCTTAAGCGAAGAACAGAAAGCGGCGGAAGCTGCAACTCAGTTAAATAAGCACCAATCGCCATAGAGCAGTGGTCGCCAACGTTTTGTGTGCCAAGGACCGGTTTCAAACTTTCTGAGAACTGGTGCATGGATAAGTGGCAGATTTACAAATTAAAACTTAAACATCGGGTCTCTAAGTCATTATATTTGAATTAGTTTAGGTTCTTACAATGGCCAGATTTCAAACCGAAACGGACACGAGACCGAAAACAAGTGTAAAAAGAGATAATGCTGTCATCCCACGGCCCGGTAGGAATTCCTGTACGGCCCGGTGCTTGTGCGCGGCACGGTGGTTGGGGACCCCGGCCATAGAGTACTTGGGTGATGACGTCACAAGAATCTTTGTTTAGAACTTCAGGATTTGAAGCACATAGTTAGAAACTATATCACAAAATGACTCCAAAAGTGAAATTTTACACAAATCTATCAAACATTATCAGAGATATGGCAAATCTATAGTCGGTTCATGCCCTATCAAGGCACTGTGAATAAAGTCTGGTTTATCATTTCGTGAACCAAACCAATAAATAACACAGTGGTTCCAATCGTCATATTTCAGACATTTTTTCTCAGATTTAGATGACACATACAGCGAAATTTTTCGGAGATCTTCGAGGATCCAAGATCAAATTTTTTAAATTCTAAATATAGATTTTTATGAAGTTATCACTTAAAACTTTATTCAAAATATTTACCTTGATACAATTTCTTGATCATTTCTCATGAGCATCTTGGACATTTCCTAAAAATGAAACAAATGATCGATTGAAAGATATTGACATTTTTATTATTTTAATATTAATTACTTAGTTGTACAGACAGACTTACTAATCAGTTGCTTCATTACTCGTACTCGTGTTTGACAAAGCGCTTAGACTCAGGGATGGCGCAGTGGGGTGTCAGTGGGGGAGCAGCTGCTCCCCCATTATCCCTAATTAGATCTCGTCGGCAGCCAAACATAAAAAGAAAAAAATATTGTCGGCACTAGGACTTGCTGAAGATAGAAAGTTGTCTGAATATTGTCCTATTACATCCAATCGCATTTTATTAAAATATCAAAGAGACCAAATAAGATTAAATACCTAGACATTGATATTGTGCTTCCATGAAACTTTTGTTTGCTGCAATAGGCCGTTGTTATAGTTGATAATTTGTTTACCAACACCTTTTATTTGGAATTACATATAATTGATTTCATTTATGATAAAGTACATCATAATTAGTTTGAGTATTTTATGAACTCGACAGGTTCACAAACAAATATATAAATTTAAAACAGATTATGCAATGGAATTCAAAAAGTCTCTTGGCAATACTTCCGGTATTGTCGGCACTTGAGCTTTTCCGGTATTGTCGGCACATCATGTTTTGGTCGCTAGCGCAATTCTTGCTTTAACTTAAGCCTTTACGCACTCCAAAATTATCTTTTCAAACAAAAGTTTTGTAGCCTTAAGGTAACCCAGCATCGATTAATTCAACGGACATCCACTCACTGAACGCCCTGTCTAACAGGTATGTGGGTAAAAATTAATGTAATTTGATAAATTCCTAAGGATGCAGTGCGATTAATGTCTAGTAGAGGGGTTTAAATAATGTTTACAATATCATATAGACTGTAATACGATATATCTATCAGAAACACTGACACTGATTTCAAATAAGCCCCATTTTCACATTATTTGCTACCACAACGCACTCCTTGGAGTCCTTAGATGATGCGATTTTCTTGCCTACAGCACGCGATTCCCTTTACAGTATTAACATCAGTCCACATTAATACCTACACATCATTGTACAAAGCATCCTAATGGACGCACGATGACTAGGCAATGAGGTTTAATTGCACCGCTAAGAGTTGGTTATGACCATATAATGAAGTTTGGACTTGTGCTGCATAGACGTAGCTTCGCTGAAAATCAAATCGTATGTCAGTAAATCCTTCAACTTAAGTCAGACCTCCCAGTTACACGGAAACCACGATATAGCTTGTTCATAAGTCAATAGTCATTTAACCAGTTATTGAAACATTAAACCATAATTTCAGGCTTGTGGTTAAAGCGAACAGTGAGGTGTGTCCTCTATTATATCTCCGATGCCGCAAAAGTTAAAAAAAGTTTGAAACATGACTTCGGTTATCATGTTGAAGCAGCATAGCATTTTCTGTCAATCAGGTTAATATACTTTATAGGTAAACTCATTTCTCTGTGACTGCTAGGGCATTAATTCTTAAGTAAGGTTTTGCTTTTTCTTTCTTCTTGTGACCCTTAAAATTGGCATAGAAAGGAATCATATTAAGAGCCTTAAAATTGTTACATGCCCACTGACAGTCGGGCCAAAGTGTTTAAACAGAATCATATTTTGGCATTTGACTTTGTCTGTGATATACAGGATGTGTCAAGCAAGCTGATTGATATAATTACACTGACTTTTAAGTTCAAGCAGTTGCCAATGCCTGTTCAACAATTGTGTAGCGTGAAACCGTGTGGCAACAGTAATAGTGGTAATGTAAAGCGAAGGTGTTTGCACCCACCCTTCATTAAAGTGACGTGCTTACCAAATTTGTCGTTTGGCTGACGTATGTTCTGAAAGCCGGAATGAAATTCATCTTCGTATTCTAAAATTGACATGCGCGCGTACATATTGTCCCAATACTACTTCATGTCATTTCCTGAATCTGTACTAAAAGGTATTGTAGAAAAGACTACATCAGTGGACAGAAGCGCAGACGTCTATTTAGCCGTAGAATGGGACATAACAGTCTTAAAATGCCAAAGTAGCCATGGGATTACAGGTGCAGGATGACAGGTGCAGGATGACACAGCAGCCGTAAGATGGGACATAGCAGGTGTATCGGGTTCAAAGCCCGAGTATGTCATTGAGTATCAGGTATTCAAGCCTTCTTTAAGGCAGGCTAAAGTCATTAATGCAACGCATGACAATCATATTAATCATAATGTTCAAAGAATATTTCTATTGAAGGATTGAGCCTAAACCTGGTCCTCCGTTTATTAATGTTTCTATTGCAGAAATAGAAGAGCTTATCAAATTATTTATGTTGCTGCAATATATTTGCTTTGTAGAAATTGTTGGTTAATAAACAAGTAGTAAACCAAGAAGGTTATTAAGAACAGATCATGTTCAAGTGAAAAACGCTAATTCAGAATTAGTTGGTAACATGAAGTTTTAGAAATAACAAGTAGGCGATGGAGCAAATTAAGTAATGCAACACAGTCCCGTCAACTGCTCTACTCTCAAATCTGTCATGGTTATCCTATCCTTAGAATACTGAGTACAATGGGGTGATTTTAGATTTTGAGGGGGAGCCGTCATAATCCCTCCTCGTGCGCAATGCAGCTTAACACCTACAAGAATGTGTTCGTGGTCCCTTTTATTATTGTAAACTTAATCTGTTAATGAAAACCATGCTTTTAACCTCTTACTTAGAGAATATAAAAATGAACATTTGTGTTTGTGGTCATGTATGGCTTTGTAAGGTACCGCTTTAAAACCTGGTTCCTGTCTGTCAAAGTCGTGGCCATCGTGGTAGAGTATTCATAACAAGGTTTTAGCCTCTGGAAACCTTCAAATTGCTATGCTTCGAAGTTTAACCACAGAGAGACAAGCTGTATTTACAATCCTCACGTTGCTTCACAGCGTTTATAAGGACTCGACTATGGACTGTTCCATTACTTCAGTCCCAGACCATAGGCAAAGTAATAATAGAATGGATCAATATAGATTTGGCAGGAGGCATTGTGAATGAAGAGGAAGCGCCCTAACATCGATTCTTCTCTTATTTAACAACAACGATATATATCAGTGTATAACATACTAGTTTGTAGATATTGAAAGCAATCATTATCGTTACAAATATTCTTGCTACAGTAAATGCCGGTGTCAAGGAGTCAATCTTGGGGGCATCTATTTCACTTTGATCCAGACCCCTACTTCTGATGAATGTGGTGTCTAAAGTCGGCTCAAAAAACCATGTCCTTTTGTAAAGATAGTGTCAATATTTTAGACGCAAGGTGTTTTCCTACAGGTTGGCCCTAAAGATTATCCCTTGAAAGAAAGTCCGCAGACCTTCCCTGTTTCAAATGCTCCCAAGTCTTGTTTCCTTTCGCCTGCTAAACAAGTATCTGCTGTATCACAGTGTTTAATAATTGGCTGAACGTTCAATAACGACTTTTGTGATAATTGACCTCACAATTTCATACAAAAATTGATCATCTAATGAATGCTTTTTTTAATTTGTCATTGGTGTAATGAAACTTAAAAACTCTGTGTGTGTGTGTGTGTGTTTCCATCTCCCCTTCGTCGTTTCTCGGACTTGGCTCCACCATTCGGCGTTACGGAAACCTAGGGAAGAAAGTGTTTCGTGAGTACTCTTCGAAATGGTGAGAGGCATTTTTTTCCCCTTAATTTCTGATTGCTAAATCATGGAATGGTTGACTATTTCTGGCAGCATTGAGACTGCTGACCGGCCTGTTACTCTCAAACCAGTACGAGGATTTAAGGGTCGAAATGGGTTGACAGGGTTCTCGCTGATCAGCCTTAAAGGAAGTTGTCTAGTGACTTTCAATCTCCCCTTTGTCATCTCTCCCAATTTCGCTTTACGGAAACTAAGGGAAGAAAATACTTCCTGTTCAATGTGTGTGTGTACGTTCGTGCTTGTGTGTGTAGGAGGGAAGTTCATGATTGTGTGGTAACGCGAAGAATAAGCCAAACACATTAATAATTGTGATAGGAGTTATTATTTAATACGTAATTGATCTGCTATCCCCTATCTGGAGTAATAGCTAATTTCCCGCAAGTTTACGGGAACAAACTAAAATTGTTGTTGGCTCTGGAACTATCTTCTTTTTAACGTCATAAATGTCCACTTTCTTAATTTCACTCGGCTATTTTAAGGCTATTGTTAGGGTTAGCGTTAGGGCTACTTAATACTTATGTTAAGGTTAGCTTCGCAGGTAATGTTCCGGTGAAGGCAGTGTTAAGTTACCATAAGGTTAGGTTAGTGTTGTGTTGTGTTTGGGTTACTGCTAGGGTAAGATTAGATTAATTCTAGTTAAGATTACTAGCTTATGTTCAGGTTAGCAATGTTTTAGGGGTAGTTAGGATGTGGTCAGGGATGGATTATGATTAGGTTTGGCTAAAGTTAAGTTTGCTTTTCGGTAGGATATTGGTTATGGTTAGGTAAGATTGGTTTTGGCTTGAGGGTTACTATAACGCTATGTTATGATAAGGTATTTTGCTATGGGTATGGGTAGGTTTAAGTTAGATTACAAGTTTCTACTTTTAGTTTTCAACCTTCGCCAGAAATTAACGATTACTCGGAGTTAAACTATTCTCAAGAATCCTTGTAAATTTTTCAAAGCTTTTACGTAGGCTTGTGAACAAGTAAGCTTTGTTTTGCTTTGAGCGTAACAAACATACATTTACAACAAAGCTGGAAAGAGATACGGAGCATCTGTTCTATTACAAATGTGTTATGTTGTCTAACATCATTATTGACAAATACGTCATTGTCGATTTGTTATCACAACTTAGGTAAGGCAAAGTAAAGCAAACTTGCTTGCATTGTTTGTTTTTGTGTAGTAAAATGTTTTTAATGGTGAAAGTACCAATAAAGGCAGTAAGTGTATTCTGTCAACTTCGAAACGTTGATTTTTAATTAACAACAAAACGCAATGTTTCAAATCTAAATGAATCAGGACCAGTGGTTTTGATACCACCAACAAATGAAGTGATCTTTCTTTGTAAACATCACTGGTTAACGTTTTGATATCGCCGAAGCAAGGATAAGGGAGAGAATTGAGCTTTTGAGACATTTCAACAATTGCAAATCTTCCTGAGTCTTGCCCTTGGTACTCTTGGGTGGTTACAGCATCCAAAACCTGCTTGGGCCTCTACGCTTATCCCTTTTTCATCTCCCATATTAACAACTGTTTCAAGGGGGCGTATAGCTGATATACTATAATGTGCCTACTAGCAACAGAAATGACAATATTTCTACATAAATCAAGATAACTATCACATGACCTTTCCCTAAACTAAAGAAGTGTGAGAACATTTTTAAAATCACGTCAAAGATATCTTTCTTTTCTGTTGTTTCTACCAGAAAGACTAAATAGATAGAGACAATTATTTTCCTTTGTTATCTATATCATCTTCTTGTCAGTTTGAAGATCAAGTGACCATAGAAAATAACAATTAAACTTTGACCTCTTTCACCACTAATAAAATATGTGCTTTTATGGTCATGACCATTTCAAAAAAAAAGACACATGGTGAAGGAAACTGTTATCTCTTCGACAGTTACTTTACATCGATTATAAATATCCTGAAACTTTCTGCTAGTCCTGGGACAATTCACACAACGATAAATTATAGTGGTCTGTGACTCCGACGTTTTATTAGAAATTTTGTATGGGTTTTAGATGGCATTAAGTACTATAGGTAGTTTTAATGCAAATGCTATATCTAAATGTAGGAGATCCAAGTAATTTTTCTTGCAAACATGAAGTGAGATTTTCCTTATGGTAGCAACTGAGTAGATCTAATTTATCATTCATTTGACAAGCAACCTTACTGAATTTATGCAAAATGTTTAACAGATGGACCAATACTTTGATAATTGATTTATAGTGTTCATACATCTTCTTAGTATATTAAACTTAAATTGTTTCAACGTAAGAAAATCATCTATAAAGCTGTTTGTTTGACACTTATCACAAAGATTCGACAGTATACGGTAACTGAAGAACAATCTTCAATTAAAGTACAAGGTTAGGTGGAAAATTAGCCTACAAGAAATAATTATTGGGAGAGAAAAATTGGAAGAAAGAATCATTGGGAGAGCAAAATTGGAAGAAAGAATCATTGGGAGAGCAAAATTGGAAGAAAGAATCATTGGACCAGCAAAATTGGAAGAAAGAATTATTGGACAAGCAAAAATAAGAAGAAAATACACAGAAGGATAAATACAGTAGAGAAAAAGGAAAAATTTGTTATTTCTCAATGATCAATTACACAACTTTAAACAAAAAATTGTTGAGCAACAACTGTCTATACAGGCTGAATTTATGATCACTTCTGCCACCATCTCTAAAACACTGAGGTGGAATGTAAACCTTGCTGTTGTACCATGGAGAGAGGTGTATACCCTTGTTAATTCTCGGAGCCCGGGCATCTGCAAGGGCCCATGAGAGGTTTTGGTAATGCTAGACAATTTTAAGGAAGGGTGCTTGTTGGTGGCTTATCCAGCAAATCATTTACGACCTTGTTTGTTTTCCAAGTTTAGTCTATTATTTGGCTCTATTATTTTACCAACATTTATTCGTTTTTTAGTCTTATTTCACCGTTATTTTATTATTGATTATGCAATGTAATCTCAGCAGTTTCAAAAATGTAAGCTTGATTTCGTCTAGGTCTTAACATTTTGAAACCTACAAAGGTCTGTGTGGTTCATAGCTCCAAAGCTCTAGCTGGCCCACAATGGGGCTGCTAGCTTTAGCAAAAAGTGCACAAAGATCACCACTGTACTCAAAGAGGTATTTAGTAGTTTCTTCCTTTTAGATATGTCCCGTCGCTTAGGCATAGGGCAAAACGTTTATCATCGCAAAGTTGCTTGTACATAACTTATGCGGATCTGTTTTGTTACATGTTGCTAGATTCTATGATTGTCTATTTTGTCTTCGTCTTTCCTTGTCCAATCGTAGGTTCGATGTATTCTTATTGGTCAATTTTCGATACTAAGTTTTATTAGAGCTGTAAGCACTGTTCTGCGTTACTGTACTCTAACGAATCTATTTGATCTATTTAAACGAAAAGTTATGTCGTTCTAAAATATTAAATTGAAAAGACCTCGAAGCAATAGGTGTTTAACCTCATGCGTAACGTTAAAGGCATCAATTGATCTTCCATGATGGAACTGGTAAACTACACTTTTCACAGCATCAGATCATTCTCACAATTTTCCACAACATGTCGTTGCAAACAGTGCCAAACACCTTTGTGCGGTCCACGTAAGAGATGAACAGGTTATGACGCTGTTTGATGCAATATGC
>JANTCA010020879.1:0-12114 GCA_024741275.1 Chironex yamaguchii
GGTGGGTAAGGGGAAATTCATTAATTTTTGTGTGTTTCGGCTTAAGCCTTCATCAGTGCCAGATATATGTAATACCTATATTTATATATATATGTATAAACTTCAAGAAATAAACACGTTCGGACAACTCTTCGTCAAGTACAAAACTACTTGCCTAAAGTACACTCTTACCATGCTTAAATTTCTATTACCTGCCTTGTAATTATTAAATCTAATTCTAAACTTTGTCTTAGTGCTACCTGCATACTGTGTGTGACAAATCTTGCACTCCAACATGTAAGCTACATTTTTTGAATCGCAATGGAAATGATAAATGAGGTTTATACATATTTAAGATACGTGGATGATTGAGCTCTTGACAGATATATATATCGACACACAGGTTTGGTGACGATCATTTTAAGACCTAGGTAACACGAGTTGGGTATGAGGAAAATTCATTTATTCAATTTTTTTGTGTTTTGGCCCTGGCCTTCGTCAGTGCCAGATATTTTGAATTATCTATATATGTATACATGTGTGTATCGTTCTCCATTAGCGATTGATTGATTTTTATCCAGCAGGCTGTATAAGCATGGGAGATACCTTCCAATATTTTGATATCCCACAACCTGGAAATACGTAAGTATCTTATATTGTTGACTTGTAAATTTTGTTATCCGTTGCCTGTGAATTCTTTCTTTTCGAACTGCAACTTGCTTTTCTTCTGCAAACAAAACATGGCGGACGATCTAGCGAATAGATGATAGTACTGTTTCTACACAAGACATGGCTGTTTTGTTTGTATTTGTGTCACACAGTGTGTGTTGCACATGCGTGCGAGTGTTTGTGTGTTTGTAAGTATGTGCGTGTGTGTGTTTTGCTAGACTCCAGCAAAAATCTCTCAAATATATGAATTTGGATATCAGTGATGAAAATGATTTCTGTGTTCGCAATATCTACTTTGTGCGCGTTTTAGACCTGGTCATGTCTCTAGTCAGATAACGTAACATAAATTTTTATCGGTCGCCTTATTCACTGACGGTCATTCGCGAATCAAGAAAGTCAAAAACCTGAACAAGTTTCAAATCCTGAAAACATGTCGAGTTTTATCTTGAGAAGTGCCAGGCGAAAGTGACCATGCAACGGAAGTCTCGTACTTATCCTCACAGGCAAACTTGGCAATGGATGCTGGTGCAAACATTTTGTAACGATATCGTTGATTTTATGATAGATGAAAAGACACCATCATTATCAGATCTCCACTACATACTACATGGTGTGTTTGTCTATGTTACCGACGAAGATGAAATACTAAGGTTCGGCGAAAGGGAACGTTTTTAAGACAACGCTCTACTAGTTTTGTAGAAATGTCTATCATGTAGTAGGTAGACGCCTGTTTTCAATCCGTTTGTTGCCGTTCATGCTTTAGTAAACAGACAAATCTTTATACGACATCTTAGTAAAACGCTAATCTAGTAATAGTATCAACGACCTTTTATGTGTAAAAGTACATTTTGTATAGATGATGAAGAATGTGAGAGGGGTTTTGATGTTTCTTATGCAAGTTAGATTAAAATAAGAGTCTTCTGCGTTCCTATAGACCGCATAAACGGTCTCGGAAACTCACTTTTCATATACAGGGACACCACCATACCTACGGAAGACCTAATGACAGCAATGAATGATATGGTATATCTGGAAAGATGTGGTGAATTCTATTTCAGCCGAGGGCGCAAGATGATGGTGATGATGCATGTTAGTACCCGCCATGGTATAGTGGATAAGACGACGATCTTGCAAGCCTAAGGTTGTGAGTTCGAACCCGCGTCACCACAAACAAAATACCAGTGGTGAGAGAAGGTAACGGAAGCCCAATCTCATAAAGAGCTTACTTCCTAGTAAAATTCTCTGAGCCTGGCAAGGGAATCAGCTGCGCTCAGAATCAAGTATGCTACAAAACAACCAGACGGAAGTTAGGCAACCATTTAAAAATTAAACCGAACTTAACATGGGCGACGATAGGATTTTTGTCAGCTATGACTAATAATAACTGTCTATTGGATGGCAGGTATCAGCAAACTGATCAATGAATCTGCTATAACATTGGTAAAAATGGTGGTCTTTAAAACTTTGTAGAATAGAGAGGAATGTGCAATGAGGTTACAATGCAAGAAAAAATAATTGTGTGCAACTGAAGACATGTGCTCCAAACACATACTGTATTAAACCTTAAGCTGTTTAGTATATGATGAAAAGGCGAGTTAGAAAGTAAGAAAGTAGAAATAAGAGAGCAGGTGAACCATACAAATTAAAGATATCACATTCAGCTTCAAGTGAATTGGATACCCTCAGGTTTTACTCGTCTGTAACGTTTTGAGCTTAAGTTTTTCTGTTAGTGCTATGGCATTTCTTAGGGCATATCGGTTTCTGAAATAGCAGTTTACAGCCGAAACGGTACCAGGACTGCGCATGTTCCAGGCTTTGGCTAAGTCTTGGTTTCCGGAATGAAAATATCATTCCTTTTCATTAGGGCTCTCACGATTAATCGATTACGATTAGATTTTGGTTGGTAATCGATTACAAACCTTTGTAATCGATTAATGAGTTTGTCAACGTTGTGCGTGTTTTGAGTGAATAATCACAGTTAATCATAACAAAGTTAACGACCAGGATCATATGAAAATCCTCTGCATAGCCCTCAGCTTAAGTACTCCTTGTACGGACATTACTTCATGATTTATCACAGCTTAGTTTGTCCTTTATTAATTAAACCCCGGCATGTTTCAAACCTGATGTTCTTCACTGTTCCCGTCTTCGTAATGAATATTCGCGCTCGTCAACAAAGCCGAGATATCAGGCTGGAGTGTGAGATGTTTGAGATTGAAACGATTCTTCAGAAAACAGAAGGAGTCATTGTACATGCCCGTAATTCCTGAGAGGCTGGGGGTGTTCAGTGGTGCCTAATAATTAGCCTAGGTATACACACTAAGCCTTAGACTCCTTTTCGTCATAATTTATGTGCGAGAGGACAATGAACAGGCCATCCTAACGTCACTCAGAAACCCTAAAAAAACTTTAGAAAATGTGAAACTTAGATTCTCTTTGTCTATCCCCTCAATAATTCAGTGGAAATCTCAGAGCTTTATATTGATGATTAATCGATTAAGATTAGATTATGGGTCATAGATTTTTCGATTATGATTTTTCTAATCGCGAGAGCCCTACTTTTCATTCTCTGAGTCCCACCTGCACCAATACAAGCAACAGAGACATTCTGCTGAAATGAGCACATAAAAGGTAATGAAAGGAGCCTTGAAAAGGTTGATGTATAATAATGATAAAGGATATATTACCATTGGCTTTAGTGCATCACTTTCTCGCAAAGGAAAATGTCTTCGTTTGTTTGAACAATCTTTTTGTGGTAGAAAACTTGTTAATCAGCTTGAAGATTTGAGACATTGCTCTGAAAACATACTCGCAAGGATTTTCGGCTGACACTCTGGTGTTTGAATCGTCAGAGAGGAAAGTATAGATATATGGCAACGTTCTTATATGAAACATGTATCAAAACTAGCCAACTAGTTTCTGGCTATTTATTAAAATCGAGGTGATTGCAAGAAGGTGTATGAACCAGTGGTACGTGGGGTACCCAAGGGACAGGGGAGTCGAGCCCGGACCTCGAGGTAAGGGTAGCAATAAGCCTAAATTGTGTATACCACTTCACACGGACACTCTCCTCGACAATAGCTAATTTTGACAGGTTGGAAAATTTTACGAGTACGTCGTGTACTTAACGACCCTTGTCTTTGCTCAGGGCTTATCCCAGGCACACGAGTTTGATATGATAATGAATGCCCTAAAAGTATTCAAGGGCAATTCTAAATCTTTCAGTTGATGCAACTGGGGTATTACTAAGTCAACAACACGACTGACGCATGCAAGGATGGTCAAAGGAGATGTACAACCACGTACTCGGCAAAAATTTTTTAAAATGTGCAAGGACAGTCAAAATATATCTCGAACCCTTTTCCTGGGCATAAAGATTGAAGTTCAGTCGAACAGCAATCAGAAGATGCATGGTATCTAGAAACTGAATACATCGGTTATCGCAGCATGGACTATTGTTTCAGGCTAAGGTTAAAAATTTAATATCAGATATAAAGAGGGATAAAGCGCATTGATAAATTAGTTACCATGAATATTAACGGAATATGTTAACGGAATTATGCGAATTGCACAATTGAGGACGAGGGCACCTACCTCATGAGACCAACCATTACTGGAAGGGATTAATTGAAAAGAAAATGCAGTTACGATCTTATGATCTAATACAAGATTTTGTAAGGATGTATAGATCAGTGGTGTAACAGGGACATTTGGGGCCCTTAGGCTTTAGTAACATGGGCTACGTAGAAATTTAGTAAGGTGGGGCCCTTATTTAGGGACCGCGAAGCGAACTAAGCCCTACGTGGAATAAACGAATCAAGTGCTGTTTTCGATCCACAGACACAGGACAGAAGTTCCGAAACATGGTTTAATTACGCGGCTGTACAACTAGGAATGATACAACTTCCAATACTTTCGTACTACTAACCATAGACCGTTGAAGACACTTGACAACGTATCTAAAGAGCTTGTAGTAACACACCCTCCAAGAAAGAATGATTATGATATGTTTCATAAGTCCATAGCTCATTTGGTTATCTCGAGAGTTATCAATAATTTTGCTAGCTATAATAAAATAAAGTTGATTTTGTCAATTTTTGGTTTCAACAAGTTATAGTTGCCAGTATTAATTCACTCTTTATTCGTTCGATAGCTTACAAACGACGATTATGGCAGACAAAAATGGTGAATTCCTCAAAGTTTTTTCCCAAGACGACATTACACTAAATGGGCCTGGGTCGATCATCGGAAGAGCTTTTGTGGTAAGTCTTTGATTAACTGTTATATAAAGCGATGTCAATTTGATTGAGAAACGGATGAGTTCAAACTGCTGTAACTAACCTAAAAACCTCACAGCAAAAAACTGACCGTCGGAGGAGGAAGTGACAAATTTATGAGGCAGAGCAAAGGACATTATCTGTGTTTTCATCTCTGTAGATCCTCAATGGTAACATTCTCGGCTGTTTCCGTTTACGTAGGAAATCACAGTAGGTTATATCGGGTTCCAAATACACTGGAACAAAGATTGGTTCTCTGTTAGCACTCCAACGGATGCATTTAGGTAGTAGTGACCTAGGTCGTGAATTATCTTGAACCCAAAGGTTCCCAGATCAATTTCACTGAAGAGGCGGCTTCAACGTCACGTCCCCGGAAGTACTGCTGTCTGAACGTTTTCGTGTAAAACGATTGTGATTAGGTTAAAAACAGGCCTTTTCGTTTGACGCCGGCGATCGCCCTCGCCAAATGATCTACGAGGGCTCTTGACCGCCCTCGCAAAAACGTGTTTCGCCTCCATTTTGTTTCTTTAGTTTCAAAACTATCTGATTTACAGCCATCTGTTTTAGACAAAGACAGAAACGATAGAGATAATGACTTCATGTATTGTTTCTCTCTGTAATGTCCACATACACTTTAATCCAGAATATTATGTTTACATATTAACCATCATCAAGTATCCTGGAACCAAATATTAAGGAAGTGTGATCAGGCCAATACAGTAATATCTTCCTGAGACCTTGGAGGTTGTCTGCGAGAAAAAACTCTTTGAGGGGCGATCGCCCTCCTAAGCTTATCAACGTGGGCGATTTACCGCCCTGGTGACAATTTCTATACGAAAAGGCCTGGTTAAAAATGTCTGGTCGAGGGTACTATGATAGTCGACTTGAGCGATCTCCAATGTGCGTGACAGGCAATATTGTAGACGCCCGAAGGGCTAGACTTACGAGTTGCGCAAAGGCATTGAAATCATTTCTAGAACGAGGTTACTCACACTTTTAAAAATCGCCCAAAAAGCTTGAAACAATCTTAAGTCTACAGTTAAAGCGGTCAGTGCATTTGTAGAAAAGCATTTAAATCAAGCTTAAATCTCCCGTTGAAACATATCAAAGCCACGTCCACAAGTAATGCATTAATTTTATTTATAGAATGATAATCAAAAATTGCCGCCATCTGGCTTCACAAATGTCTATTGTTCTCAAAACGAGTCATACATCCAGTCATTCGAGCGTCTACATCATCGAAGACACGTCACATGATTGACCTTTTCCCAGGTATCTTCAAGCAAATTTTACCCTACAATTTTTATTGGACAAGCTCGACGATAAAATCGAAGGCTGTGTTATAATGTTGCAGTTTTAGCGGAAAATAAAACAGAGGAAAGCACTGCTTAGTCTCAAATCTTCGGATTCCATGTACGGCAGCATTAGTATTTATAAGATGTTTTTATAAAATTATTAACTTATAACTTTTGTAACAGACTTCCTTCACTGTGAGGCAATTCCGATGACGTCATTGCCCCAAACCGAGATGAAGTTGTATAGCCGACCGTATACAAGGTTGCCAGACTGGGGCCTCAGATATAAAACCTTGCGTAGTTGGACTTTTTCGTCGTAAACAAGAAAGGAAAAAGACAAAGAGAAAACGAAGAAACAAAGCATTATCTGTAGGCAGAAAGAGTTCTTTTTTCAATTGGAGTCTTCCAATAATGTTTTGTTTCTTCATTTTCTCTTTGTCTTTATCCTTTCTTGTTTATGATCAGCTAGTTCTGATACATGTTTAAAAGGACTTTTTCGATGTAATACTGGCTTAACAGGACTTTCTGCAAGTCTGTTTAAGAACTGGGAGGTATCAGTTTGCTCCGAGGAGCTAAAATACTGAAGGACCATTCCATCGTTTGAATTTTGAGTCATAAATTGATGCTTTGTTGATTGTTAAATCTGCACAGGAGAACTTGGTATAGAATTATTTTGACTAAAGATTACACATTAAATCACAATAAACCGACGCGTTTGAGGAATATGTTTCCGGTCTCAGTTTCTCATGAAAGAAACTATATATTCTGTATTCTACGGTACTTGACAAGTGTGAAGTAAACTTAGAGCCTAAGTGTACACGGACTTTACGGATATACGATCCTTCTAGAGGAACTTGTCTACAATTTTGTATATAGTTCGATTTGATGTTAAACATATTGTTAAAGTTTGTTGGATGATCGGAGCCTCTGAGCCTATATAAATTTTGATCATTTTGGAGTCAATCTTTGGAGCTTGGTGTGGGCCTTACCCGTGTACCCTGCCCCAAGAACGGGTATCTTGTGAAATTATATAACAACAAGTGGCTCCTACACCTTCCCTGTATCGGTGATTTTTTTAGCTTTAGTTGATAATGGGACTTTGTACAGTGTGGAGCACGTAAGCAAGGACTCCACTTGTACGAATGCAGCCGTTTCGATCGAATTCGACCCGCTGCCCTGATTTCCATTCACGCGAAGCTATCAAATTCAATAAAACAGGAATGCCATGGCAACAGAAGCATGTGAAACTATGATATCATTCCGCTGCTATTAGATTAGCTGAAAGGTTGTTGATCGAGCTCGATCGATAGAAAGGTTCAACTCATTTCAACTTTCATGTCGATTGATCTCGATCGACAGCGGTCGAGTGGAGTCTTATGTGGTCACGTCTGCGCAGGTGCAGCTGGATCGACGGCGGTCGAATTCGATTGGACCACATTCGTGCAAGTGGAAACTCGGCATAAGTCTTAACTGTCAATACCTATTGAGGAAATTGTAGGAAATTAACGAAGTCCTAAATTAAAGATGCTTAAATTAATGCGAATCAAATTAACGCGGTTATCCAAAGACACATTGAAATAAGAATTAAATCAACGCGGTTCAGTCAAACTAGGATACATGATGCATCTAATGAACACAGAAATAAAACAAGTTTAAATGCAATCCGATTTTTTCCTCCTCACAACGACAGGAAATATAGTTTTCTTTTTAACGGGATTATTATTTACCCACAACCTTTATAACGGCCTGGAAATTTATATGACTTCCTATTAACGGGTATTTTATTAATGCGAATTTTCAAAATCCGCGTTGATTTTGTGCCGCGTTAATTTAGTGTCGCGTTGATTTAGTGTCGCGTTGATTTAGTGCCGTGTTAATTTAGTGCCGCGTTGATTTAGTGCCGTGTTAATTTAGTGCCGCGTTGATTTAGTGCCGTGTTAATTTCCTGGAATAAGGTAGTTATTATGTAATAGCTCATATGACATGTATAACTAGATCTATTTTCATTGCTCACATTTTTGGAAGTAGCTGAGATTTAGTACTTATTCTGGTTTACTACAGTCTCTCTATGCCTGTTCGCCTGTTGAAATGATATTACAGATCCCAGTTAAGGTGGGTGAGTTGGTAAAAGTGCCATCTCAGTAAGAATCTGGACATCATCATTGCAAGGAGCGTTGATCTACTTCAAGAGTTAGGGGTTAGCTCAGTTTCATTTGCGAGGAACTGAATTACGAATTTCGTGAACACGGGTGGTAGGTGCGATGCGACCATAAACGTTATCTATCGCAGTTTGTTAATATCATCCATCTAATAATTTGTTTCAATACGTCACCCTCGCTAAAACGGTAGGTGAAACGCATATCGTCCATACATATTTGGGGTGGGGACAGGTGGGTTGAAAAATAGGGGGTCTTTTTCTTGAAAAAAAGGGCGTACACATTTAGTGGATGTTTCCTTTCGTGCCATCACAGACCAAAAAGTGTCTTAGCCGTGGACTAACATTAATTCCATTAAGGTAAACAGATTTTTTTTGAATCTTTTTTTGCTACGAGGCTATAAACAGTTTATCGTTTGTATTCCCCTCGTCATCAGGTTGAGGATATACAGAAGAGTGAATTACCATACTCATGTGGCAAGATATCTGTTATATCTCCCACCTCAGTCGACGAAGCATCACCAAAAGTAAGCGAACAAGAAGGAAAATCAAATACAACAAGAAATACGACTGTGGCATTTTAGGAAGATCTACTTTAGAAGAACTTGCCCCAAAGAATGTGTAGTGACATTTTGGCATCTCCGCAAACAAAGTGAACTTTTGACACATTTTTGGAAGCAGTTTTTAAAATGTTTTAAGGAAAAGGAAAGATTTCAAGTTACGGGCATGCTAGTTTGAGATAACTGACAGGAGTATGTCGATTGATAATGTACTTTTGATGGAAATAGACAGAAAAGACAAGAATAATATTGTGTGACGAACAAGTGATGTTGTATTGTCATTTCTGTCCCTGGGTATATAATTCGTCTTGAATACCTCTATGACTGCTTGCTTGAAGCTACGTAATATTTGTGTCTCGCTTGCATTTGCATAGAAACATAACAGGCACATTACATTTGGCATACGGCTAAACAATAATTGCATACGTAAGTCTTGGTTTGACTACTAATATCCGTGAAAGGGATGCCAAGTTTTAAAGAGGAAGGCGATATATCTAGAAGGATGAGTGAAGGTTATAGTAAAACAATAAAGGTACTTAAATATGCTTTAGACCAATCACACACATCGCCATGTGCCTTTATCTAATCACGTACGTATGCATATGCCTTTAACCAATCAGGTACGTGATCATGTGCATTTAACAAGTCAGAGATCATTATATCATTGACCCCGTTATATACATGATCATTTGCTTTTAAACCGGTCATACACGTGATTGAATATTTCATAAGTGATACGTGATCTCGTATCTTAAACCAATCATATACGTGAGTCACGGTGAGTGGCACCTTCCAAAGACGAGCATTGCTTCGTGTGGCATCTCTACCAAAAAATCCAACATGTTCATAAAATTGCTTGTAAGTCGCATTGGATTTCGACTTCCATTGCCTCGGGTATGACAGCCTGGTAAAGAGTAATGAAAGCTTAGTTGCAACCTGATACGTGTTGCCACTGGCTTGCTTCTGGCACTCGATATTACATAACACAAAAATTGTAGGCAGTCATCAATAAAGTCACTTTTAGGTGAAACGTCGTATTCCCTCGAGTCAATTAATTTCCGCACACCTGCCAAGCGACCGGATCTTGCGTGACTGAATCTCGTATTTCAAATAACTGACAGACAACAGAGGTGATATGTTGATGGTGTTTACGAGCTCGGGCGTAAAGAATCATCACGCTTTAGTCTTCTTATGGTTGTTTCCTTCCATGAGCCAGCGTTTAGAGAAATAACAATGTTGGGGACGTTAATCTTCAGCATTTTGCTTATCCAAGGCGTCTCTACATTAAGTGCGGAGGTCACTAACCAGACGCTGATTTTAATCGGAATGGATGGCCTCCGTTACGATATCTTCAAGTTTGCTTTCATGCCAAATTTACGCCACTTTGCCCAGGAGGGCGTGATGGCCAACATGATGGAGCCAGCATTTCCATCCTCGACGTGGCCTGCGCAGCAGTCTATAATCACAGGTTTGTTCCCAGAATCACATGGGATTATTGCTAACTCATTCACTGATGTCAGATTCAACGAAACTTTTAAGTATGATCCAAGGCCTAATTTTACAAAGAACTTCTGGCGGGAGGAGGGAGTGGAGCCCCTCTGGCTGACGAATGAAAAGCAGGGAGGTGTAAGTGCTGTTTACAGCTGGCCTGGAGTGGAGGCTTATGAGTTGCCTACATACATGGCCAGAGAGCATTACACGGGATGGAAATCGGGTACTAGAGATGTTAACCTTTACACAAATGAGGTGATCAAGTACTTTAAAGACAATGTGGATGACATTATTGCGAACCTTAGGTCGGGGAATCCCCCATCATTGGCAGTCCTTTACTGGGATCATCCTGATTATATTGGTCACAATTGGGGAAGTTACTCGAGACAGGTGAGCTATACATTTTCGTTGTTAGATTTACCATAAAAGCTCTATTAAGCCCCCGAGGGGGCTTGTTTAATTTTTGAGGTCCTAGGGGAAGAGCTTATAATAAAATAAGCAGTTAAGGTTACAAAATTGGTTTTTTTAGCTAGCAGGTACCAAATGTTAAAAAGTGTGATTTTTGTCCAGTTTTAATGAAGTCTCAGCAAATGAACAACATCCTCATCTTGATCAGAATATTTACGGCTTTGTTACAATCTAGAAGGTTATTAGAGATGCTAGAGGCAGACGTGAACAAGAAAGCTTTGACTCTCAAATACATGAAATTAGAAATTGAAAGTATTCCAAGAAAAAATATCATGAACTATCACCAAATTCTCGTGTTCAGCATGTTTTTTGTCCAGAAAATGTGGATCTGTATCGATATGGACGCAATTTAAGCCTTATCTTCAAAGCATGGGGGGCTTGATAGAGCTTTTATGGTCTATCGTTTTGGTGTAAGTGTGAGGGGAGTGAAAATTTGGCCGACTCATTGAGATAGGATTACGCCAACACTGATGGATTGTGAGCGAGTTGAACCCTACGAACACCGATAAGCATTGAATTAAAGTAGAAACACTTAAATTCGTTAGGTCCAGTGTTATAAACCTCTTTGCAGTGAAAAACTCATTATCACATTAATATATATATATATATATATAAGTTTAATGAGATTTACACACAGACAAAAACACTGCTTATAGTTCAAAGGGCTTAGTAGCAAGAAACTCCCTTAAGCCGCCCTCTCTCCCTCCCCCCTCTCCCCCTTCCGCCAAAAGTTTCCCCTCTTGCAGTCTATTGTTTAGTCAGGAAATAAATTGCTGTCACGTGAGGCATGATGTCTTTCTATCTATACTTAGCAGTCAGTCATTCCCCATAGTGCATTTCATGCACTTAAACCCGAAGACCTCCGGCGTGTATTTAGCTTTCCTCTTGGCGTGGCGGCGTGGATTTAGCTTCCCTCTTGGCGTGGCGACGTGGATTTAGCTTTCCTCTTGGCGTGGCGGGGTGGATTTAGCTTTCCTCTTGGCGTGGTGACGTGGATTTAGATTTCCTCTTGGCGTGGCGACGTGGATTTAGCTTCCCTCTTGACGTGGCGACGTGGATTTAGCTTTCCTCTTGGCGTGGCGACGTGGATTTAGCTTCCCTCTTGGCGTGGCGACGTGGATTTAGCTTTCCTCTTGGCGTGGTGACGTGGATTTAGCTTTCCTCTTGGCGTGGCGACGTGGATTTAGCTTTCCTCTTGGCGTGGCGACGTGGATTTAGCT
>JANTCA010020879.1:12214-46095 GCA_024741275.1 Chironex yamaguchii
CCTCTTGGCGTGGCGACGTGGATTTAGCTTTCCTCTTGGCGTGGCGACGTGGATTTAGCTTTCCTCTTGGCGTGGCGACGTGGATTTAGCTTTCCTCTTGGCGTGGCGGCATGGATTTAGGCTAAATTACACTCCTTGGGGTACTGGTGTAATGAAATGCACTGTGTGTTTACCTTTCATAATCTTTCATAAAAACTGAGCGCTAAGACAGGAAGCATTATGTACCATTTGCAAAGTCCTTGGTTTCACCCGGCCTTGGATTCAAACCCATAACCAACACGCAAAGAGAGCCCTGTGTCACTATGCCATTGCTACAGGAATTTCCTGTTTATGTTTTAGGCTTTGTGCATGCTTGACATGTCGGGACGCTGTAATGTCTATATATTGGCGGCCTCCACGTGTAGCTCCCACACAATATCGTTTACTAGCTATTGTGTGTATGTTTCCTTGCCTTATGTCTGAACTATGATCTAAAGCCTGGACAAGACATTGACTTGCTGTTTCTGACAATTTAAAGGCAAAAACCAACAAAAACCTTCTGTGTCATACACTTATCTCTAGATCCCAATCTCCTGCAAAACCAGCGTTTGAAATGCAATAGCGTGATGCCCTGTAATATCTAACACGTACATTATCCCATGTAGTGGCTTACTGAATATTAATTAAAAGTGTTTCCTTGAATGAACCACTTGGGGTGGACGTAAGCCTGTGTCTAAGCACTGTAAAGTAACAAAAAGGTGTCTGTAGAAACAGGTCAGAAATTGAGAAACTGATAAGAGGTAGTCAGAGCATTTAGAGGCAATTGTTTGGGAAGAAGAAGAGAAAAGGAATTCAAAGCTATAAGAAAGGATGCTTGACTTTGACTGAATTAGGTTAAGGAAATAGTTGTGACTGCGACAAATGGTGGTGTGTATTACGTTACAAAAGAAAAGGGACGGAGTGAGGTACAGGAAGGAAGAAAGTTGGTCCATGTAGAGTAAAAGAGAGAAGGAGGCATGATGAGAATGAAGAAGAGAAATGGGACTGTGGTGTGTGAAAGAAGAAAGTTGGATTGAGAAAGAAAGTGAAGAAGAGAAGTAGGATCGTGTATGTGTAGGAGATTCAAAGGGCATTGTGTAGAGAGACTGAGTGAAGAAATAAGAGTCATAGAGTCAATTTTTGAAAGAAAACCCATGGCCAACAAAGTACTAGTCGTTTTGCACAATTTATGGCTGCCGTAACCTTGGAGCTTAAAAACTTCCTATTTTGCAATTGCAGGTATTGTGTTGTAAATTGACGATGCGCCTTCCTATTGCGGAATTTAGAAATTGAGGAGTACAGATGTCGAGAACATAAATTAGATTATTGATGCATATAGGATTGTGCACATAATGAATTTGAACTCTGAATCATAGGCTTTTATCAACTGAGTTATTTGAGGGATCTCGTCTCATTTCAATTCGAAAGGAATTTGATAAAAGTCACGAGGAAAGGAATATGGATTTTATACATTTAACGATACTTTTTAATTCGATACATGTTAAATTTAACGCGAGGACGAGACCTCAGTTTTTTCTGGCCTTTTTCTTAATGTTTTTTTTTTATTCTCCCCACAAGAATGCCTATGTCATGGAGCAGTCAGACAGAAGAGCATTCAACTATTTCTTTAATGAACTGCGACGATACAATCTTTATGAAAAAGTGAATATCATGATCGTGAGTGACCATGGTATGAAAACTGGGAACCTGACTACTATTAATCTAAACGATTATTTGAGAAAGGATTCATACGTTCTGTCTCAGAGTAGTCAATTTGCCAGCCTGTGGCCCACCAAGAAAGGCATTGAGGATGAAATCATGAAGAATCTGAGTCGAGCAGAGTCTTTTTTAAAGGCTTACCGAAAAGGTCAAGTACCCTCGTTTCTTCACTACGGATCACACAGACGAGATGGGCCCATATTTATCTTGCCTCGTCTTGGGTGAGTTTGATTGTAATGTTAATAACACTTTGATACTACTTGAAATGATCAGGGTCATTTGAGGGAACGTTGTTGGAATGGAGATCTGTCCATGCATCAAAGCCTGTTTTGATTGCTTACCCAGACGCATTGTGATTGAATAAATCGAAACTGAAGTTTGTATAGCCTGCATCACGGACCACCATAGTGGAGGGGTATCGTCAGTGTGCTGAATTTGCAAGTGTTGTCTACCCTGCACACACATTATGTGCCGTTGATTTTTACTACATCTAGATTAGAACATAGAGCAACACAGAACAAAGCATGTATTGCATTATTTTCTGCCAAATGGTTGAAGTTGATTCACTGACTTTGGTTTTCATTTGAGATTCATTAGCCATTTTCCTCTTTGGACTTTTAGTAGAATTTCGTGGATAAGGAATATTTTATGCATATTTTTGCAATGCACGCTTGCCTGTGATCGAGGAGAACCAATACTCTGTAGGCAGAAAGAGTTCGTTTTTTCACTTGGACGCTTCCAATAACGTTTTGTTTCTTCATTTTCTCTTTCTTTGTTTCCTTTCTTGTCTAGGATTGGCTAGTTTTGCTACATGTTTCGTGTAGATAGTTTGCCATATACATATACTTTTCTTTCTCACGTTTGATACTCTGAAGAGTGTCAGACGAAAAAAGTATGATTTTAGCACAATGTCGCAAATTTTCAAGGCAATTTTCAAGTTTTGTACTACAAAAAGATTGTTGAAGAGCCAATACTATACGCCATAGCAACTGCCCCGAATTGTTAAGAAGTTGCCAATCATACAAGACCCTTACGCCCTTGAAGGCACAGTGATACAGACGTTCACTATAAAATAAAGCTAGCCTCGTTTGCAGGACTTAAGGAAACAATTGTCAGAACCACCGATTCTTATCGACTGGTTATCACGATTATCACTGTCAACTTGGAGGCCTAGTAAATGTTTTTTTTTCGCTTTAGTTATTTTGAAAAGAAATCACTTACGTTTGATACTAGTTTCAGCTTTGTCTTTTGTAGAGAACGATAGTGACTGGTAGCCAGGGCTTGATCTGAAGTCTTATTGTACGTTTATCTATCGACAATACTGCTGTAGGTATGTTTTGCAGTGCACAATACCCACATGCATGAGCGGACACTTATGAACAGTGTCAGAAGTTTATAGTTGGGAAGGAAATCCTAAAGGAATAACGACCTGGCCACACACATATTGGTCCTATTAGGATATCAAATATGTCAAGGAAACTTCTTCAAAGCATTACTCTCTCTTTGCAGGTATCTTGTTGGGCAGGAAAGTAAAACATCGTTTACAAAAGGATCGCACGGATTTCGAGTAGATGATCCTGACATGTGGGCAATTTTTTTAGCACGTGGGCCTGCTTTCAAACGTGGAGTTGTCATTGACAGGTTAAAATCGGTTGATTTGTACCCGATTATGACACGAATACTGGGAATTAAACCAAACCCTAATAATGGCTCTGTGGACGCACTCAGGCAGGTGTTACATGAGGAATTTCTTATTGTACCTGGTGAGTAACTGACAACCCCTACTGATGCTTTTAAATGTCTTAAGCATGGGGTTGAAGGCAGTAAAATAATATTGACATCTACAGCGAGACATAAAAAGGCATCTAAGATAAGTGTAAGATAGGATGGTTGTGACGAATGATTTGAAGACACAAACATCCTGAATGCTATCTACTACTATCAATATCACCAGTACAATTATGGTTACAGCTCTTTTCATCACAATCACAACAATGGCCACATATAACTGTTATGATCACCACTAACATAAGAAGAAAACCACTGCCATCATTACCACTGGCACAACCATCACCACCAGCGCCAGATCATATCATATATTATATAACAATACTAGCTGCTATGCCAGCGCAATAGCCTGGTCAAAAATGCTTCAATACATCGTTGTTCAGGTCCATGTTGTATATTACTGTGGGTGCCTTCGTGGCAAAAAATATGGGCGGGTTTGGACTTTGGTCCTCGTATGTCCCCATTTTGTCACAAAAACCTTGTCTCATATATGGTGCATTCATTTTCGCAGTCTTACATCTGTTGTGCAACCCTGGTTGTATTTAAAGTTGCCAGGGGTCCTTTCATTCCCTGAGCCAGGACAATTCACCCCTTTGCTCAAGGTCAAGTTACATTCTTTACAACGTTCCAGGTGTTGAAAGCACTCTATCTCAGGTGCTGTTTTATATTTATTATATTACATTTTACCATATACTAATATCATATTTTATATCGTACATAAAGGGAGAATAAGCAACAATCCAGATTAAACATCAAATAAAACCAAATGAAATATCTTAACTTGCATATTTAATCCATTACCTTTTTTGATTAATATTGCATCCTTATCTGTTCTCTCACTGATGGTGTTAGCTTGCTCAGGAATGTATGTGTTATGTTTTATGTCTTGCAGATAAACCAAACGCTGCGTTAGCGGCCATTACTCCAGATTTCCTGATGAAGAGCAAACAGGAGATTCATGCCATAATTTTATTGACCAACGAGGTAAAGCAAGCGACCAGCAAGCTACTTGCTTCTGAACTACATTTTTATTTAAAAACGAAATGGTATCTTAACAATAACCCACAATTGAACAAGTTACCAAGGGGTGACTCTTCCACATGAGTAGAGTGTTAGATATTGTCAACGTTGCCCAATAAGTGTAGATATGATGTCGATTGGGGATTTTATTCAGTCTTGAAGTTAGAAAAAATGAAATACGGAAGGTATACGCCCTACAGCCAATATGAAGACTGGCGTCGAAATCCTGATCCCCACTACCATTTCTTTTGCAAACGTTGCCCGCACGAACACTTTCAGGGGCGTAAAAGGAAGCCGGGCTGAGTGAAACTTGCAAGCCTCAGATTCAAATGCCATCCCAACACTAGCATTTGGTTTAAATAAATTTGGCACGATATTTCTCTTTGCATTCCATTGTATTCTTTCTTGTAGGTGAGTCTTTCAGGTCATTTGAGTACCAAAGTGCAAATTAAAGCAAGTGGATTAACACCTGGTAGCCAATATACGCTGTCGATTTATCAAAATAGCCACGTGTACCCATTAGGTATGTAAAAAACGAAAGTTGCAATTTATTCTTGTCAAATCCAAACTTCTGGCATTACATATTCACATATGTGACATTGAACAAACGGAAACAGTCTCGTACAGGAATTCGGATCTCTACACGAGACTGTTTCCGTTTATTCAATATTTCGAACAGAAGCAGTGAAAATTAAGAGGGAACTAAAATCTTCATATTCAATGGCGCTTAAGCTTAAATTTCTTTATCTCAGAGATCGTCGGTCCCTCCGACTTCCAATCTCTGTTACGGACCTGATTCCATACAAGTACAGGCAGTCGCGGTTTTGATGGGAATCAGTTGTATAAACTGAGAATGATGGACAACTCCCACTAACTATGAGGTTGACTACTTAAGCTCTACATTTATTTGATGTTCAGTGCCATTATTTACGGCCCAGTTTCGTTATTTGCTGCCTTGCGGAGTTTTTACGGTCTAAAGCATCTATCTTAAGCCAGGGGTAGTTTTTTTGCTACCTGCTAAAAGTGTCCTCATTTGAAAAGTGTAAAACTTTTTTTGTTGTTATCAGCCCTCAGAGCAATAATATCACTTGTAGGTCATACGTAATTCCTTTAACTAAGACGTGTTTAAAATCACGACAAATCTACTGAAGTTATTTATTTTCCAGCGCTGCATAACTATGATCCAGTGTATTTGTGAGTTGGCCCAGTTATTTACCCCTTAGCGCAGTTATTTTATAAGCCAGTATATATTTTAGATCCAGTGCAGTTACTTTCTGCCAAGTATAATCAATTACGACCTACAGCAGTTACTCAAATTCCAGTATAGTTAATCACGACCGGCAGAACTTAATTCAGCATAGTGTGCTTATGTAAGATGAAGTTTAATTATTTTCAGCTCAGTGTAGCTATTCAATGCCCATCATAATTAATTACATACAGTGTAACCTTATATAAAGAGCAGAAGTAAAGCTTTAATGGTGACCGCCGGTGAGTGGAACGCGGGTCTTACGACGGCAGATCTGATGCCTTTCCTTTACTGAGCTAAACAGCTTAATAAGATGTGTCGAAAGATCCATTACTCATTCAACCCTGATAGTCTACTTGTACCTGCCTAATGGTGTATGTGCTAACAAGAGGCGAGTGTTCCGTGCCTGCAAGGCATCCGTTTGTCGCCGTTTGCGGGTGGAAGCAGTTATTTGTCACGAACACTGACGACAACAGACTAATACACTTGCACATAACTAAGGAGAAACGTATTATTGCAATGGTTGCCTCTTCATTTCTTAATATATCTTATATTTATTTGCATTTTTTCATTTTTGTTATTTTTTTATTTTTACCTTTTTTCTAAGGATGTTCGGTTCCCGGTCCAATCTTTAAATACTTCGACATTCCTCAGCCAGATCATAGGTAGCTATATCTTTATCCATTAGTGATATGTTTGTTGATGTTTGCAGTCGCAACTAAGTTGTGCATGGGAAGGGATTGTGATTAACATTGCGCACCCAGTCATTTGAAAACATAGATTGTTTTGGAAACGAACCTAAATAACCTTGGATTCAAGCTACATCTAGAGCCCTGGATTTAAAGATTTTTGAGTAAAAATACTCTACATTCACGAAGAAAAACATATTGCTCAAGGTACATAGATTTGAATGTAAAGCAAACACTTGTAGAAGACATTCCTATGTTGATGTGAAGTAGTATATGTTTATTTTGTTCCGCCCCTAAATACCGTGGCTTTTTTCTGCTCTTGTGATTACTCGTCAATTAACTCAGCAATCCGTACCAAGTGAGTGAAATGAATTGAATGAGAGAATATACCATACATCAAAACCCTGGCCTTACAAAAGCGAAGATCCGTAGAAAACAGAATTTTCATATTTTCGTTTGGGTTGTTTGGTTGTTCCATATTAAATCAGTCTCTGATCTAGAAGGAGGTTACGTTGACCAACTAAAAGAGATTGGTCAATGGTTTGAAAGACCCAAAGGTGCTAATTGCTTGATATCCTGTGTTTACTATTAGATCATACTAATTTTTATGATTGCTAAATTATGACAGTGATATTTTTTTTGACGTGTTATTCATCGGGAAATATTTTGAGTGTGAGCCAATACGATTTTCTCGAGCTGTCCGTAATCACCTTTTTATGATGGAATTTCTCGATATTTTCTTTGCAGCCGTCGAAATATTCTGATTGGAGATCTACTTGGTAGAGCCGATCATTACTTTTTTCAAAAGGACTTGAGAATAAATGGCAATAATTCAGTGATAGGGAGGACTGTTCTTGTAAGTGAAGATTTTGTCAACAACACATCTTTTGGGCTTAAACTTAAAGCAGTTACAGTTCGATTGGCCTATATGACGAGTCAAACGGTCACACAAACCAATAATTGTAGCAATTGTATGCAAAATAAATATTAGTTGACGTTTAGATTCATTATGATAATAGAGGATAATGAAAACGATGATGATGACGATGAAAATGATAGTGATGATTTTAATGATGATATTAATAATGATAATGATGATGGTAACCATAATGATGACGTTAACTATGATAATAGTAATGATGTTAATTATGATATTAATAATGTTTGTAATAATACTGATGATAACCATAGTGATTATGATAATTGTGATAATAGTGATAAAGATGATAAACAGTAGTAATGATGAGCATAATTATTATGATAATGATGATCATGGTAATGACGATGATTATGATTATGATGATGATAGTAATGATGAATATGATGATAATGATGATCATGGTAATAACGATGGTTATGATTATGATGATGATAGTAATGATGAATATAATGATAATGATGATCATGGTAATGACGATGATTATGATTATGATAAAGATGACGATTATGATGATGATGATAGTAATGATGATGATGATTATGATGATCATGGTATTAACGATGATTATGATTATGATGATGATAGTAATGATGAATATGATGATGATGATAGTAATGATGATGTTAGTGATAATGACTATGATCAGGGTAGCAATGATGTTTATGACGATGATGATTATGATGATAAATATAATGATTATGATTATGATGATGATGATTATGATGATGATAATGGTGATGATGTTAGTAATGATAACGATGATCATGGCAGCAATGATGATTATGATGATAATGATGATCATGGTAGTAACGATGATTATGATTATTATTATGATGATAGTAATGATGAATATGATGATGATGATAGTAGTGATTATGTTCGTGATGATGACTGTGATCATGGTAGCAATGATGTTTATGATGATGATGATGATTATGATAGTAACAATGATGATGAATATGATGATTATGATAGTAATGATGAATATGATGATGATTATAATGATGATGATTATGATGATGATTATGATGATGATGATAGTAATGATGAATATGATGATAATGATGAATATGATGATGATGATGATTATGATGATGATGATAGTGGTGATGATGTTAGTAGTGATAACGATGATCATGGTGGCGATGATGATTATGATGATAATGATGATCATGGTAGTAACAATGATGATGAATATGATGATTATGATAGTAATGATAATAGTGGTAATTATGGTAGTGATCATGATCATTATAGCAATGTTAATTGTGATGATTATGATGGCAATGATGACCGTGATTATTATTATGATGATGATTATAGCTATAGTGATAAGGACGATGATGATGGAGTTGATGAAGATAAGGATGATAATGTTGATTACTGTAGTTATGATGATGAAGGCCAAGTTGACGTCAAATATTTTTCAAAAAATAAGCTACTTTATATTTTGTCTTTTACATTTTTATATCTTTCTGCAGCTACGTGGAGTGGATAACACGGATGTCATATCTTGTGGTGTAATCTCCATCACAACAAGAGAAATGATTGCAAACATTGGACAGAGGTATAAATCGAAAAGAGAATGGTAGTTGGGAACTGCATCAAATACATTGTATTTGAAATTACGACATAATATATCGATATTCAGGCTTTCAAGACAAGAAACGGAAACATGCAGCGCGCAAAAATGGATAACATTTATTTTTAACACGCCCAGTATACTAATTCATATAATTAGTATATATATATATATACACTAATTAACAAAATAAACTTTGAAAGGATTTGGGTGAAGATTTCAAATCGTTGAGTAAAGTCACGTGCTTTATTGCAGGTGGAGTCTTGGTAATTTTCCACACTCTTATTAAATACGTTTTTAGGTCTTAGATCCTTAATCCTAGGTCTTAGATCCTTAATCCTAGGTCTTAGATCCTTAATCCTAGGTCTTATATCCTTAATTCTAGGTCTTAGATCCTTAATCCTAGGTCATAGATCCTTAATTCTAGGTCTTAGATCCTTAATCCTAGGTCTTTTATACTTAATCCTAGGTCTTAAATCCTTAATCCTAGGTCTTAAATCCTTAATCCCTAGGTCTTTTATCCTTAATCCTAGGTCTTAGATCCTTAATCCTAGGTCCTAGATTCTTAATCCTAGGTCTTAGATCCTTAATCCTAGGTCTTATATCCTTAATTCTGGGTCTTAGATCCTTAATCCTAGGTCCAAGACATGAGGATAGGGCTCACTGTTACGTGATTATACATGCTATTATCAGTAAACTGGAACAAGCTCCTGCGATATACAAGAGCATGATATTACTTTTGCCTGGATGTTATGTTTTCTTCGGGGTTGGTTTGTCTGGCTCTCTGTTCTTTAGCAAGATACCTCGAAAACGAATGGGTGGATTTTTACGAGATTTTTAGGACTTGGTCCACTTGGGGTCGGGAACAAACGAATAAATCTTGGGTGATCTGGATCAAATCCTGGATTCTGGATCACGTTTTCGGTAATGAAAGCTTCAAAGTGCTAGGGAGGAAGACTTTGTGGGAATAACCCAATTACTATATTTGGCAATGATATCTTCATTGAATTCAACAAGCAAGGAAATCTTCGTGGAGAAACCCTCTGTTGTTTGAATAATAATACTGGCTTAACGGAGGTTTGAGCGCTCGGATACTTCTACGTACACGTTCATGCTACAATGAAGTAATTCAGTAAAGTGTATGCCAAGCGTGTTTATTTTATCGTTCTGTAACATTCACTTGGCCGCCATTTAACATTACATGTTGAACGTTATAGAACACAATACAGATGTTAATGCCGAGCGATAAATTTTCATTCTTTGCAACTTTTAAGTGAGGATCATATTTAGCATTTGTGTGTATCCTGGGGCGCCGGAGCCATTGGGGCAGCAAAGTGCCCTCTCTGTAACATCGGAGAAATGTTATGCCATATAAGGAAGGTCATATCAATATCGCGTGTTATCGCGTCAAGCGCGTGTTCGGACTTGGTTATCAGGTGTTTTTCGTTCGTAACTAAGGCCGCCTTAAAAAATTGAACATCAGTTGTTATGCAATTATTAGCAATACAATTTTTATAATCTGTGTAAAGATGTATAAGTCAATTTACTTTATTGCTTAGTAAACTTTTGGTGCTTTTTGCTTGTTGTTAATGATAAATTTATAATATTTATATGGAACGACGTACTCTTAAGGTGTATTTTATCGAAATTTAAAGTACATTGAGCACCCAGCTGAGATCGCCCTTAAACTAATGTATTATTCTTGTCAATACGATAACCTATTTGACCATAAGCAATGCCAAATATACCTTAGTCCCTTTATTGAACTAATACAAAATTGTAGTTAGCCCCAATATGCAAACAGAAGAGAGAAGTTCACTTCATCTGTAATACTCTCACAAAGAAGTAGAATCCACGCTAGCCACGAAGCAGACTGATCAATAGCATCTATGCACACATTTCAAAGAAGAATCTTAATGACAATTTCTCAAAAAATTTATATTAAAGTTTTAAAGCAGGCCTTAGTTGCCAACGAAAAAACACCTGTAATAAACTTTCCAACACATGATAACCAAGGTCGAACTCGTGTTTGACCATTTCCGGTTTAAGCGCGTATTTATAAGAAGAATGGCATCATTTTACATCTTGATAAAAACTGAAATTGGCAAAGCAATGGGAAATATATAAATCATATTCTTTTTGATCTTCATGATCACACTGAAGATGTTTAGCACAATAGGCCTATGCTCAACAACGATTCCCGATTTGTTTCAACAGCAAACTTTGACACCATAAGGTACCCTCTCTGCGGTTCCTGCCCCCGCCGCATTATGAAGCGTCCAGTGCCTTTGTGTATATTATATGCTTTAGTAAACAAAAAAGTCGTCTGTTGCAGGATTCAAAAACCTTAGTATCTATTCCAGAATCCTAAAACCCTGTCGTAGATTGTAGGATTCTACAACATTATCATCCATTATTAGCATTTTACAACACTACAATCTCTTTTAGCATTCGACGACAGCATTTTCTTTTGCAGGATCCTGCAACACTATTATCTATTGTAGTATTCTACAACAGTATTATCCATTATTAGCATTTAACAACACTACAATCTAGTTTAGCATTCTAGGGCAGCCTTTTCCTTTGTAGGATTTTAAAACACTATTATCTATTGTAGCATTCTACAACAGTGTCATCTATTATTAGCATTTTACAACACTATAATCTATTTTACCATTCTAGGACAGCCTTTTGCTTTTGCAGAATTCTAAAACACTATTTTCTATTGTAGGATTCTGCAACAGTATTACCTGTTGTAGCATTCTACAACACAATTACCTATTTGTAGCATTCTACGACAGCATTTTCTATTGTAGGATTCTAAAACACTATTATCTATTGTAGCATTCTACAACAGTATCATCCGTTATTAGCATTTTACAACACTACAATCTCTTTTAGAATTCTAGGACAGTATTTTCTTTTGCAGGATCCTGCAACACTATTTTCTATTGTAGGATTCTACAACACTATTATCTATTGGAGCATTCTACGACCCTACTATCCATTGTAGCATTCTATAACAGTTTTATCCATTAGCATTTTACACCACGATAATCTGTTTTAGCATCCTGAGACAGTATTTTCTATTGCAGGATTCTGCAACACTACTATTTATTGGAGCATTCTACGACAGCATTTTCTACTGTAGGATTCTACAACACTATTATCTATTGGAGCATTCTACAACCCTACTATCCATTGTAGCATTCTATAACAGTTTTATCCATTAGCATTTTACACCACGATAGTCTATTTAGCATCCTAAGACAGTATTGTCTTTTGCAGGGTCCTGCAACACTATTTTCTATTATAGGATTCTGCAACAGTATTATCTATTTGTAGTATTCTACGACAGCACTTTCTATTGTAGGATTCTACAACACTATTATCTATTGTAGCATTTACAATCGATGACTGAAGATTTTATAGCTTGTAGGAAACCCGGTGATAATGTGAATCGTATCGGGAGAAATTTGTGCTCACAAAACATTCCCAAACGTTTTTTGCACGAATGTGAATTTAATAAAAGTAGTTGGTAAACCAAATAGTCAGCGCAGATATTATCTGTCTTCAGTGACAACCTTCAATCAAGTGCTGTTTCATTACCAGAACCGCAAAGACTAATGCATCATAAATCGGAGAGGAAATTACTGGTATTAGGCATGTGTCTTAAGTTGAAAACTTAAAGCAATACCCCCCAAAAATGTTTTGTCATTTCACATTTTTATCAAACATACCTTGATTATATTACAGAGCAGCAATTAGAGTAAAGGTGTTGGGAACTAAAGTCAAAAATGGTGTCATTCATCATGTACCACGCAATTCCGTTTTAAAATCTGTAATGAAACTAGTGAGGTTAAACGAGGTCTGCACAGAGAACCAAAGACAAGGATCAGGTTAGGTCTATAAGTATAAATCAGATAGTCCACAAAAAGTATGAGATTTGCTAATGGACAAGTTGTTAAATCAGCTACCTACTGTTCTGAATCGTTATTTTCATTTCTTCGAATTAAGTTGTCTGTCCTTTCACTCCGTATGTTTACTTTTAGTGAGTTGCTGAGATAGTAATATGAAATGGAATCAGTCATACACTATTTCTAACAGTTAGGTGAGATAAATTAATACCAAACAAACTGAATATCTAGACTTGACTGCATTAAGTAGTAAAGTGCATAACATGTTCAACCAATTGTGAATTCAACGCATTTCTATGGAGTGCCCTCATATCTCTTTCACGCAGCAATAAATATTTATGGGCGGATGGTTTATGTTACTAGTTAATTCACATTACCTTACCTATCCAATTCATGCCATGTGGCACATTAAGTCTTGATGCGCACCCCCTACCCATCCTTATCGTTCGCCATCACCTCGTTCCTCACCTCGTTCAATGAACCCCATACTTTTTCACTTTGCCAGGTGAAGTACCATGTCGTTCTCTAGTTCTATTTGGTTTCTGTGCGTAATGTTGTTTTCCGTTATCAGCTGATGCTAGAGAATAGGGGGCTTGACCCCATGCCTAACCTGCCCCTCTCAAAAAGAGTTGGTTGGCTTTCTCTAAGGGTTTTTCTTCCCTGAGACGAAGGCAGTTACTGCGCTTAAGAGATCCATCGACCGGTGTTTGAAATTAGGTTTTTCTTCTCTCCTAGGTAGGTTTTGTGGCTCTAACCACCCGACTGGTCATGCCTGCGACCCCCCCGGTCCTCTTTTGAGAACACCCATTTTCGTGGCGTGAAGGTGCGACCACGGAACTAGCCCTGGTCCCAAGGACTTCATGCAAGCCAGAGTGCTCAAGCAGGGCAGTTAGTTCACATACATTCCTGACTATAGAAGAGCCTTGACTACGTTTTCTAATGACATACCATGATTACTCAATGTTTTTCTTGATATTTACAAGTGTATTTGTGTTCACCTCTAAAACACTATGCAGAAAATCGTGAGAGGGGCCTGCCATTATGTTTTGAATGATCATGCATAAAGTACACATTAGTCGAATTACGATAATATTTACGTTGTGTGTTTTTGCGATCGACAGCACTCAAAAGAAAACGATGGCAAGTTACTCAGAGAATCTTGTGTTACTGTTTTTGGTAAGTGATCAATAAACACAATTAACACCACATTTCACTCAATATTTTATTATAAAGGAAGCTGTTGAACTAACATCAGAGACATATCAGAACTCCGACGGACGAGAATGTATTTTTGACGCCATTAAACAACGCCCACGCACTTAGATTACTAAACAGAAAATAGAGATTTGGATGAAATACATTGATATCGTAGCTTCATGTATACAGATATAGTTTTGCCAGTGCGTTAAGAAAGTGTATTACAAGTCTTCTGGAGGGGGGTAGTGTTTTAATTTCGCTAGCCAGGGGCGGCAGGCCAAAGTAGGCTGGGGACGGAGGCTCCAAGAAAAATTCTCTTAATCACGCCCTTTTTGCTCAGGGAAACACCAGTTTTATCTTGGAGAAACCTGCTTAACATGTGATGTTGGACTTTAATACAATATAATACATACAAAAGCGCTCCTGTTGTTATCAAAACAATAGTAATAATACTTAACACATACCATAAATCCTTGGAATTGATCCCCCTCGAATATGCCCCTTCCTTGAATTAGCCATCGCCCTAGACCTACAAATTGTTAATGAGCCCCCCCCGTTGAATAAGTCCCCATTGCTAAACTGTTAATTTTAACCATCCGAGGTTCTCATTGGCATTTTATCAAGTTACCACAAAAAATCATGCATTTGGCAATGATAAATTAATTCACTTTATATGCAATATACTTCACTGGAACAACTAAACCATTTTCTCATTTTCTTTTCTCAGTAACTACAGCAATCATGGTGTTCGTATTTGAAGTATTGAGAAAATAGTTTGTCAGTTGAAAAATTTCAACCGGAATATGACCAATTAATTACTTGCTTTTTTCATGGCATTCTGACAAAAAACACTAATTGCATTACTGTCATATTACATGGCCTTTTCCCAATCGTCCTTATTGCACAACAGGTCTCCTACCTTAGGGCACCACATTTCCTTATATTTATGATGTCCTCATACTGGAGCTGTAAATTCCACTTTGTAATTTATATCAAAATGTACTGGTACTCCTTTGGGCATTTTATGATCAGTAGGAAGAAATTATTTTACCAAATCAATCATAGAGATTATAGACTAAATTGATCTTTTCTATTATTAAAAAAATAAATTTTGAACATTTTTAAATGGCATGTTTCAGATAATTGTATAAGCCCCCTCGTATAAGCCACCATCCAAATATATCAAAAATCAAGCCTCCTTGGGCTAATTGAAGGATTAACTGTATTACATTGAAGTACCCTACACCCTCATAATTTCGTCAATTTTGCAAAATTGGGAGAATCGTGATTTTCAAAAGTGGGGGTAACTACCCCATACCCCCATAGCTCCACTACTGCCATTATCATAACTGGATTACAGTTGCTGATGCCTTTTCTCAGCTCTCTTTAACCTGTTTTCGAAAAAAACACATTGCTTTTTTCATGTTCTGTATTTCGCAGATTACTTCAAGTAATTTAAGAGTGGCATTTTTATCCAATGTTATTAGAAAAATTCTACAGCTTATAACCATATTAATTCAACAAAATGATGAGATTGTGATTATTCTTGGTACCTGAAGCATTTGTCCTTTGTTTCTGAGCAAAAATTATTTTTTCAAATCTTGAGAGTTGTTTTGTTAAAGGAATTGTTAAAATATACAACATTCTTTAGTTTAAAGTACATGGTTTAACTGAACTTCAGTCATCTGCAGTCAAATAAGGAGAAAAAACTACTTAAATATGTAAAAACACACGAAAAGAAGCTGAAGTACCTCACTGGGAATGCAGTTCTTCCTTTTGCTTCTTGAGTCAGTTAGAAACTTGCCGTCCTTAAAACCGACACTAGAGCAACAGGAGGTGCTTAAGCTTGGACTTACACATTCAATTTGTCCACCATCTATCGACAAGACCAATGTTTTTACATGCTTCGACTAATATATCATCAATGCTTGAAGATTTGATTGATCAAGTCAACATTGGAAATTACAATCTGACCTCGCACATCTTGCTAACAGATATGTATCTTCTCATTATCCCTCTGACAAGGACTTCAAGAATTTCAGAATTTTGAAGAATTTGAGAAAAGACAAGGACATTGTTATTCTAAATCCACATAAGAGTAATAGAGTGGTAATTTTAGATAATTAAGTATGTTACTCCGGTATATCTAATTCTAATTAATTTCTGATAGCACTAAGTTTAAGAAACTTGATAAGGACGTAACATTGCTACATGAAGGCAAGCTACAGCATTTTCTTCATAGTGTTAAGAATGAAGGGCAGATTGATAATGGAACATATGCTAACATATATTCAAGGGATCCCAGCCAGCTGAACTTTATGGTCTTCCTAAGATGCATAAGATTCACACACCAAGCACGCCTCCTTTTTGACCAATCTTATCTTCCATAAATACAATTAATTACAATCTTTGCTAAATACTTTTGCAGTCTTTTACAACCACACATTCCTCTCGATTATTATGCTAAGGATAGTTTGACGATTGTCAGGAAGGTTAATAGTCTATACAAACACGACAAGTTTAAGCTTTCCTGTGTTGTCAAAAGTTTGTTCACCAATGTGCCACTTCAAGAGTCAATTGATCTTGCAGTTCAATATAACATTTGTGGTAACCCTGATATCAAAATTAGTTGTTGAGAACTTGGACAGTTGTTCCTTTTGCAACAGAACAATCCCATTTTTATTCAAAGGGACAATTTTTTATCAGATTGATGGTGTAGTTATGGGTTCACCACTTGCTTGCACCACCCTGTTCGTGCCAATTTGTTCATGGGTCACCGTGGGAAGATATGGCTTTCTAGGTATCAAGGTCCCAAAGTTTTATTTCAGAGACATTATGTAGATGACATATTTTGTTTGTTTAAGACAGAAAACGGTGCTCTTCATTTTTTAGACTACCTTAACACTAGACATAAAATTAACTTTACCATGGAACAAGAGTTGGGTAAGAAATAGCCTTTGTTAGATATACTTATTGATGACACTAATCCACAGACCCCATACACTACTGTTCACCTTAGAAAGACCTACACTGGACTACTCACTAACAGTTTTTTCCCTTTTCCTACAAAATAGGGCTAGTTCTTACTCTCATAGGTACGGCTTACAACATTAATAACACTTGGTTAGGTTTCCATGATGACATCAAAAACTAACGTTCATTTCACATAAAGTTTTTTTTCCAAGCAGTATTATTGATAGAGTTATAACACAATATCTCAGCAAGGCTTGTAATAGTGATCCTATAGGCCTCAATTGTACCATTGCTGGTCAAACAAGGCTACCCAGGTGTCAGTGATACAATTGGATGAACAACGAGACAGCAGTCTCATGTTTGGATATTATGGAACATTATTGATTGTGCTTGTGGCATAATTATGGTGTAACATATTGTGTTGTTGTCATTCTTTACTCTCGTTGTTGTTGCATGTTGTAAGTGCTTCGCACAGTTCTCACACCAGGGATTGCAGCATCTTTTATTTTAAACTTCCATATGTAGGTGCCTTCTCTTTGATTACACAGAAAAGAATAGAAACCCTTATTAAGACATACTGCAAAGAGTGTACCATTAAGTTGATTTTTACTTCATTTAAAATTGTGTGAAGGATTCTGGCCACAAATGTCTGTGTTCCCATGTTGTATATAAATTTACATGTGCTGGCTGTAATTCCTGCTTTGTTGGTGAAACTTGCTGGCATTTTTCAACATAGGTCCAAGAACATTAAAAGGACAAAACGTGCACATTTTTAAATATTTAGAAGACTCCCAACACTGTAACAATGCCTGGCTATTCATACATTATATACACATTATGAATATTCTGGTCACGACAGACAATTGCTCCGTATTACTCCCTTTCGCTGTCTTTGATGATTCTCCTCATGCTTTTTAATTGGGATTTGATGGTATGAAAAGCCTCAGAATTTCCATTAACTGCAAATGTGCTTTGAACGTGGTCGTGGAACCGCCTAAGCAAAACCCGGAACAGTTTGGTGAGCAATTGACCTCTGAACAGAGAACTGAGATGCAAGATTTATTGAAAGAGTTCAGGCATCAATCTTTAGCTGGGCGCTTCGATTTGGGCAAATGCAACATGGGTAAACATTCTATTCCAACCACAGGGCCCCTATTTACCAAAAGCCATACCGCATTCCTCATTCCATGAGAAAAGAATCAGTGGCCATTATATCAGAATTGCTTTCAGCGGGAATTGTTCGTAAATCCAAATCACCTTGGGGAAGCCCATTTTTCTTTATAAAAAAGAAAAATGGCAAGTATTGCTTGGTAGTCAACTATATCAAGTTAAATAGTGTTACTGAAAAAGATAAATTCCCACTTCCAGTTATCGATGAAATCCTTAGCTACCTTGGAAATTCCCAATATTTTTCTACGTTCGATTTAGCTAGCGGGTACCACCAAATCGAACTGGAGGAAGATGATAAGTGCAAAACTGCATTTTCAACTGACGAAGGTATATTTGAATTTAATGTGATGCCTTTCAGCTTGTGTAACGCTCCTGCAACATTTCAACGAATTATGAATACTGTACTGACAGACATGCGTTCTCGTGGCATTTTATCTTCATGACATTATTGTGGGTTCCCCGACATAGGAATCCCATGTGAAGGATGTTCGAGAAGTCTTCAATCATCTGACTGACTTTAATTTGAAAATGCAAATGCCAAAGTGTAAACTTGGCTTGAGCAAAGCTTTGTATTTCCGGCGTCTCATTACCCAAGGCGGAGTCAAACCTGATCCTGATAAGGTTACATGTCTGCAAAGTATGTCACCTCCTAGATCAAAACGAGTGCTAGAATCATTTATGGGATTTTCATATTGCCTTTCCAATTTTATTCCCAGCTACGCTTCTATTGCAGAGCCTTTGCAAAGGTTGGAATGCCAAAATGTTAAATTCAAGTGGACTGATGACTGGCAGAAGTCATTCGATGCTATTTGAGATGCCGTTAAAAAGGAATGCCTTTTGCACTATCCCAATTTTTCCATTCCTTTTGAAGTTTATACTGATGCTTCGGATACAGCACTTGGTGCTGCTTTGTACCAAAAAGACAAACCACTCTGTTTTTACAGTCGGTTATTAAGCTCTGCTGAGTGGGCATATAGCGCTACAGATCAACAGCTTCTCGCCCTATTTACTTGTTTTAAAAGATTCAGATTCATGCTTTATGGGTATCATTGTGTGGCTTTCACTGACCATCAACCCTTGCTATCGATGGTTAAAAGGAAGCCTGCTTGCCAATGACATGCAAGGTACCAACAGTATTTGCAGGAATTCAGTTTCAAGTTGAAGCATTTACCGGGAAAGTTGAACCACAGATGTGCTCAGCAAATTAGCGGGTTCAGTTACTGACAGTCAAAACGTTTGAACACTTATGACAGGTGAAATCCCAAAAATTGTCGAGAAATATCACAATGTCGGTCATATGTTGGTGAGTAAAATCCGGCAATGCATCCTTGCTGATGAACTTTGGTGTCCTAATATGAGGAAAGTCCTCCGTGATTACCATGACAATTGTAATACTTGCAACGAGACATCCTCCTACAGTGCACATCCAAAAACTTCTCAGCACCTCCGAAACAGTGATGAAGTTCTACCCCGCGGATTTCTTTCCATTGATATTGTAAGACCCTTGCCCGTCACATCGGGCAATCACCGCTATCTTTTGACCATTTTGGATCATGGTTCCGGATATTTTTCTGTCTCACCTTTGACAAACATGAATGCATCCACGGTTGCCAATGCCTTAGAACGTGAGCCCTCCTTTCTGATAATGGTACCCAGTTTATGGCTTCTGTGTTTAATGACATGCTTGAAAAGCACGAAATTACACATTTTCACAGCATCCCCTATTATCCCCAAGGAAACGGGAAAATTGAGAGAGCACATCGGTTTTTGAAAAACACTTTGCATGCTCAACTAATGCAAAGTGACACATGAAATTTGGTAAACCAGTTAGCTGCTACCTTATTCGATATGAACAGATCAAAAGACTCTTTCCAGATATTTTTGGGGGCTCCTGCCCACCTAACCTGGCCTAAGACTTCTTCTTCTCCTCATTCCCCTCTTAATGGTCGTTGCCCACGTTTTGTTCATGTGAGATTAGTTGGAAATCGAGGTTGTCTGCTGGCTACATTTTCCACTAGACAGAAAGTCAAACCATGTATTACTGATCAAGTAGTCGAACTAGAAAATGGACAAAAGGTGAACTTGAAAAGATGCCTGTGCATTTTTTGACATTTCATTTTGATCGGGAGAGATGTGAGTGTAGCAAACGATGATTCATTTGAGATTCGATTCGTAGCATAGCATAAGGTACATGTACATTTCCGTCACGTATTGATTGAGATGCTTTGAGATTCGCGTTGCTGTATGCGTTGAGTAGTTATTATTACATCTAGACCTCTATCAAGTGCTTGTAGTAACATTAATCGTTTAAGATTAACTGAGTAAAACAACAGTCTATCATTGCCAGCAAGTACTAGAACATACTGTTAAGTATGCTGCTGCAAAGGAATGACTATCAAGATGTTGTAATTCAATTATGTATTAATTTCAAAATATTAAATTAATTCAATCTTATGGAAATATTTTAAAGTCACAAGTTCATTGCACGAGCATTTTCCTTAACAAGTGGTACTTCTCTCGCATTTATCACAATGGACGTCAGGAATGTATTTAATGGAACTTTTTCAGGATAAAATAATGTCTTCCCTTGAATTCACCTAGTGGGAAACGAGCGTTAGACTCTGCTATCCCAAAACTGCCGAGTTGATAGAGCACACTTCCAAAGTAGCAAATTTAAAAGCTTTCGAATTAGTCTCACTATATACTAACCACACGATACTGTGTTCTTCTGCATTTGTATGTTAAACAGTCCTGACCATCGTTTAGTGAGAAAATTGTGTGTACTTGACTTTATATTTCTGTATATTCTTAAGACTTATATCCCATTTGCTTTCCAAAAAGATTAATAACCACTTTCAGTCGTCTTGGGAGAGACGAAGATGACAGAGTGGTGAAACGCAAACACCTCAAGAAGGGAAAAAAGCAATAACAATTTGTGCCACAATTCCAGTTACATTTGAAAAACCACTTATAGAAAATGCATTTATGTACAGGGATATTTCTGCTGGTCCTACGAAAGGTTAAAGTATAGAGGACACACTCAAGAGAATTGACCTCCTTGATAATGACATGTCTTGTTGTAATTTTCAGTGCTGGTGCTATGTCTAAGCTCCCCTTCTGGCATAGGATCATCTAATCATGACTAACTGTAGGATCATCTTTGACAGGACAGAATTTAGAATAGTTGCACGCAGGAAAGATGTGAATGCGGTATCAGCCACTCACACTTTCAAAAGATTTTCATCTTTAAAAAAGTACAGATCAGCTCCAGTCATAAACAGAACAATACCTACGGCCCTAGGCACATATGTGAGACACAAAGCAGAACGGTTCAATTAAGTTAGGTGCGGTGTTAAGGGAAGAAACGTATTGACCTTTTATCGCTGTTTACATGTGCAGTCAGCCATCTGACTTAGCTGTTTACTACCCCGCAACCACCACTTTTGGTTCGAGCAAGTATTGCATGCGCCAAATATTGGAATCTGTTCCCCACATCACACTTTTTATTTTCCATTTAGCTAAGTTCAAATTATACTGTCAAGCATCAATAACAGTCTAGTACTACGTAGGTACCATCCTGCTTAACTTTGGTTATCGGACGAGAATCGGTGTGGTCGTAGGCGAGACCAAAAAAGTAAAAATTGACTTATCGCTACATATCGCTACTAGTGTGGGTAAGATGCTAGCGAAAAAGGCATGCATGTACAGGATATGTGTTTTGGAGTAGTGAGTGAAAGTGAGAAAAGTAAAGAGCAGCTTTAATTTTCTGTGCTGTTGTTGGGCTTGAGCAGGCATCATGTAGCCGCATATTGAAAGACATGGAAACATATCGTACAGTTCAGTCTCCCATGAATGACGATTATTCAAGGTCTAGAAATGTACTAGATAAAGTTTATGTCTTTGCAACAAGAAATCGTGATGGTAATCATGGCACTGGTCAATTTAAATTGTATCTAAAAGAATACAAAAATTATAATAAGAATTGAGGTAAGATTCATGAAGACAACAAAACAGCCACATACCGCTGGAAATCTTGTGCGTCAAACAACAAAGCGATGAATATTTTCAGAATAAAAGACTAAGGATGTTGTAAATTTTAATTCTAAAAGAAGCCTTGAAAAAAATGTAACAGAAACTTTTAGAGTGAAATGCTGTATGGAATTGTGCAATAAAATGCCGGAAAGAGGTCTTGAACAATATACAATAGATTCATAATTAAATTTAACAGGTAAACATGCAACTGTTTGGGAAGTACTGACACCAACAGGAGCACACATGCTGCTACAGCATCAGAAGGAAGAGACAAGACAATAATTGCAACATATAGAGATATAAATATTATACTATACTTTGATACAATAGGAGATTGTGGTGGCCTGGAAGTTTTCATAAATTGACATTTTAATTTTGATTTCAAGGATCTAGTCTATATGATTAAATGTAAGATTTGGGAATAGCAGTATGTAGGTAGTACTAATACACAGTTTAGTTTTAGATACAACAGTTACAACACAGTCAATAGATAGTTAGGCGGGGTAAGGTTGCACCTCTGACGGAATTAGTCACTCTCTAGGAGACGTGCATACTGGTTTTGACAGAGACGTTAAAGTTCGCATTATACATGCAGTAGTTGGGAGCAAGGCCGTATGTAGCGGGGAAGTAAGGAGGGCAGTTATCCCCATAGATTGTCAAAGAAATGTTTAGGGGGGGGGGGCTTTTGAAGTCAACGAGATATTCAAGCTTCCCAACAACGTAAAAACTATCGGACGATGTCACCTAATCGGATAAAACACACTTATAGATATGTTAGAGTTTTTCTTTTCTTGTTATCTGAGTATTTTTTATTGTACTCCCAATTATCGTGCTATTTCCGAAAATAGTTAATGCTGTTTATCTAGTGTAAGAAAAAAGAAATATAAACCTTTTCATTCCTATCCTTAAATTGTTGGACGAATTTTAATGACCATCACACAATTTGGCAAACCATTCAAAATTATTTTCCCTCAAATTCAAGAAGCAGTAAAGTAGTTTGTGATGAAGTCAAATCGGAAAAAGATCGGTTAACTTCCATAGCATCATTTATGGTTCCAAGCACATCGAAAAAGACCCAGCAAGCTAAATTGAATTTAACTCAAATTTGCAGATGGAAGCAAAAGTTTTCTGCAATCCTTTCTGGAAAAGACAAACCAAAAACTGCAAACCATGCCTAAAGTCTCTGTACCCAGCAATCAACAAAATTTTCACCATATTCCTGATCATGTCTTTCGGCAGTGTTTCTTTTGAGAGATCATTTTCAGAACTGTGTTGACTTAAGCATTGGACTCCAGGATCAACGTCCCAGGAGCTGCTGAGTGGATTAGCAATGTTAACAGGGGAGCGAATTCATTCTTACTCCTCATTAATTTTATGAAAAAAGCTAACTGGAGAGTAATGAATGAATGACTCGTTATGTATTTGTACACTTGGATTAGTCACGTTAATACTTTTTAAAGTTCTGTTCTCTAAATTTTGGTTGCATTCAGCTTTCATTTTAACTTTGGAAATCCGGTAGTTAGATTCATGAATGATGTGTAGCAGTCTGGAAGTGCAGGAATCACGTTTTCTTCAATAGATTTGTTTCACAGAGAGATTTTTTAGGCCATCTATCTTCTTACAGTTCTCAGTGGCCTTATCGTAATTTCTTCTGACTCTGTATCCAAAACAATACCAAATTTCCAAGGTTTTACTAAGGTTACTGAGCTACAAAGACCTAAAAGTTACATTTTTGTTCTCATATAGCATCTTTAATACAAAATAGGGGCGTGACCTCTGTATCTATATTGGGTCACACCCAAAATTGAAAATTTGCCCCACCAACGAAAAATCCCACCAGCCGCCACTGGTAATTAATCTAGCAACTTCTTGCAATATATGTTCTTTTATTTACCAACACTTAACTTTCTTGTGTTTTTTAAGTTTATCAAAAGTCCATGCATACAGACTAAAACAGTTGTCTAAAGGAGAATCCACGAAACACGGTCGATGGCACGAAGGTTTGAATGTCGCCTATGAGTCTGAGTATGGCAAGTTCGAGCCAGCTATCATGGTAATCCTCCATTCATATATATATATATATATATATATATATATATATATATATACTCACTCCAAGATGTAATAGAACTGATTCGTCAACTGACTAGTTGAAAATTAGTTTTTATACGCTGACTACTTGGTATTTGACCACTTGTTTATTAATCCGACTAAATTAAACTCTTGTTATTCTGATGCAGTAAGAAACTGCAACAAATTAAAGTTCTTAAATGATGCAACAGCTTCTAGCATATACGTTTAACAGCAGTCCACAAAGTGTTGCAGTTCAGTGATTTGTCTCTCACGAATTGAAAATTTTATGTAGGCATAATGTGAGACGAAAGTACTTTAGAATAGGATGTCAAGTTGAACGCAGCCTTAAGCAAATAGCGACCAAGATAAGTATTAAATTCATCTTGACCATCATTCAGTTGCAAATGATAACACTTAATTCCTGCATTTCTGTATTTAATATAAAGGTTGATATTGTTTACACGACGTCAACTATCCATTCCAAAGAGTAAGCTACCCTGTTACCAATATTGATTACTTGGTAAGAAAATTGGAATGGCAGTTGAGAGTATTCAGCAAAATCGGCGTCTATCATTTTAATGCTTGTACACGGCTCGACGTAATGCGCTATGTTTCAAGTTTGGTTGCTTCGTCTCCTACTTTCTCTTGAGCACCGGTTTAATGAGCTTGACCTTGCAAACATGTCTTGCGTATGCCTAACAATTAAGCGTCTCACACGGTTGGATGCCCTCCGCTCAACCCTTTGATTTACAGGTGCCCTTATTCATTTTGTTTGGAGACAGACTAATATACACATAGCTTATTGATTCCATCAGTGTTTGCCTAGGGCTAGCTGTATTTTCCGACAGTACATTCGAGTGATAGGTTGAAAAGAGACTTTATCATCTTCACGGAGAAAAAATGAAAATTTGCACCATAATTCTGCTATTTTATTTCCTGGAGCCTTGGGATGCTTACGGTCTTCCAGTAGCTGATCCTGGAGCTGATCAGGAGGCGTTACCTCATTCCCAAGACTATTATGCAGGATACATTAAAGCTATTGCCGACAACTACGATACTTTGTTTTCACCAGACCGAGATACAAGAAGCACAGATACCATGGAAAATGTGTCCAACCAAGAAAATAAGAAGGACAATAATGAAGCGAAACCGGAAACAGTTGGGCAGCAGCAAAATGCGAATTCTGCTCCCTCCCCACAAGGAGAATCTGTTGCTTCCGAGTCCAATCAAAAGGTAACCACTGAAAGTTCCAATCAGGACGCAAATCAGGATTCTAATACAACGTCTACTGCTTCCACAGCATCGAAATCAGAAGCAAGTCAATATGGTTCGGATACTCAAACAAATAGTGGTTCGTTATATGGCAAAGACCAAAATCAAGATCAGATCAATCCATCGTTAAGTGATAGTCAAGCAAAAACCCCTGAAGGCTCAAGCGCTCAGACTCCAAAAGAGGAGCACACAGAGACATCATCAAGCGACAGCGCGAACAAAGATCAGGTTCAAGCTTACCCTGGCGATCATAATCAGCATACCGAGCCAGTAGGCGATACACAAAGCAACGAATCGGACACCAAGACAGAGGAACCAGCCACTCCAGCTGCCGCAGGGGAGAAGAATGAAACTCGCAAGGATATTCAAGGAGAAGCTGTTAATCAAACGTCACATATTGAAAACTTTATGGCCAACAGGGACGAGGAGGAGGAGGAAGAGGATGAAGCAGAGAGTGGATCTGGTGGAGGGCCTGTAAAAAAACAGCTAGTTGCAACTTTTACAAAGGGACATTCTTCAGGAGCTGACTTGGAAACGTCGAGAGATATACATCATTATGATGGAAATCAGGAATTAGAGGATATGCGCAAACGAAACAGCGACGATGCGGAGGAAGAGGATACAAAAGCTGAAACCGATCCAAAAGAAAGTGACAAAGCAAGCCAAGAGGATGAAAAAAGCAAGAGAGGTGATATGACAAATTCGACATCAAAAGTTATTTCCGGGTCCTACGCTAGCTACAAGCCAGGGAATCCCCAGCCAACACCCAATGAAGGAGGCAACCAAGCAGGCAAGTCTCCTGTGATAGCACCACAGCCTCAGCAGGTTGTTGCAGAAAAGCCAAAAGAGAAATCCGGAGCCAAGAAAAGCGCAGGCAATACGATCTTAGTGGGTGGAACTCACCATAAGCACCCTCTTTTTCATGTTGACAGTGAACCAGTAAATCACCAGTCAGGATATGTACTAGAGCACACGTATGGTGATGCTCCACTGTTTGGTGGACTTCAGCCGTATTCGTCTTCACTTTACATGCCATTCAACTATGGTGTACCGATGCTTTACGGTAACCCACATTTTGCCTATCCGATTTCTTCAGCTACCCTTGGAGATGAGGACGCATATTTTGATAACAGCATGGGCAAGAAAGAGATAGTCCCGACGGAGGAGAAGAAGGGAGAGGAAATTGATGAAGATTCCAAAGCTAATGAATCAGAAGATGAGGGTGATTCGGATGATGGCAATGACAGTGACAATGGTCAAAAATATAAACCTGGTATAATACTTCTAGGTCCACCACACGGCATGTATGAGTACGGTATACATGACGGTTGTGCTTGTGGGTGTGGTTGTGGTTGTAATTGTGGATGTGGATGTGGATGCAATTGTGGCTGCCAAGGAAAAAACAACAAAAATGGCAAAAATAATAAAAATCAAGGTGAGGAACAAGCATTTACATTTGAATGTCCATCTAAAGGGAAGAACAGAGGCGCAGCGGCATCATGTGGCTGTGTATACCCCTGTGGTTGCAAAAAGCCAGTAGGACATTTTCTGGTAGGTGGACCCGTTCATATATTCCCTCATGTACGTGTTCATGGAGGACACGGTGGTGGCGCTGGGTATGGAGGATTGTACGGTGGTGGTAACGGGGGATTGGGAGGCATAGGATATGGTGGTTATGGTGGGTACGGATATATAAGAAACCCCTTTTACTACTAAACGATCTTCAAAGACGATGCCAGGCATTAAACCTTAAAAAGAAATATTAACTTTGGAAGCGAGACAATCTTCTTGGATAAAATATTTAGAAGCACATGATAAAGTTTATCGGACGTCCTGAAAGTGAAGAATCGTGGAGAAAGATATCATATTGAATTAAAAGGTTTCTAGCTATGCAAAGAACATGGGAAGTGGAAGGCAGAGCTAAAAACCGGAAAGCAAAGCAATTGAGTAAGTGATATGAATCTAATGTGCAAATGATGAAAGACATTTCGATGTGGAAGGGGCATCGTGAACACACTGATAATGTATCAAAAGAGCAAAGTGCGTGTTCCAGTAAATTAACGAATTGCTCAGTAGAAACACCCGAAATATCATCATATATAAAGAGAATGCCTGTATGTAGAGGGAAATATAATAGGTAATATACATTTCAAAATTTAACACAAAACACTATCATATTCATCATGTATTTCGGTTAAACCAACTACACGAGGTAATTTTTGTATCTTAATCCTGACGGAATATTAATACAAAAGACAATTGGAGGGAACAGGAAAAGTGCAAGACATAAAAATATTGTTTCCTTGAAATTGCATTAATAGTTAATTAGTTATGCATCAAGAAAAGCTTAAAAAATAACCGATAGCCTCACGCTAAAGTCGGTAATCGAGTCATATTGAATGAAGTTACCGCAGGCACTAGTGAGCAGACAAATATTACGACATGTGTATGTAAGGTTTTAGCGATTGCCAGCTTATATTTAATTTGCTGTAAACGTACATAATTTTTGATAAACGTATCGATAATCCGTATGAATGTTGCCGATCGCGATAAAGACGGTACATAAGCTGGGCATGCAGTTTCCTAATTATCATACATATGTCAAACTCATGTGATGAATTCTCCAAGTAAATTCAACGTTGAGTCTACTCGTTCTAAGAAGCCAATTACAATATATACACACCTTTCAGAACGCTATTTGTGTTTACATCTTAACAAGAGATTTAAAAGTGTTGTACCCGTAGGAGGCCTTTAGATGTAATATTTATTTTTAAAAGATCATTTTGATTAATATTTAATTACATGAATTATTTTTCTAAAGTAGGTATTCATCTATCGATGAAATAGCATCCAAGCTTTTGTTCTATCAAATATATGCGTGGTAATACCGTCAGTGTAAAGTTGGCAAAGATTCGGTACTTTTGGACGTCTAGTATATTAGTAATCACAAGGATTAAAGCAGACGTATACTGATTATGTTATGTTTCAGGCTCTAAACGTTACAAATCGTGCATTAATGCCCTGAGGTTTGCCGAAGGCACTCGAATTGCTGGCAGCTATTTACCTACGTTTAAAGGAATGGGAACTTGCCCTACGAGAGTATAAGTGCTAGTAACTTAGCTCCCTTACTTTATACAGAAATGCTTCGCGAAAAAACAGGGGAAGTGTTTTTAGCATCAGGAGGTGGAATACTGCGATAGGATTAAGGCCATCTGACTTTATGTTTCAATTTTCACCGCTTTTGCCACTTTACCAAAAAGCACTACTAGATATTTATATACACACGTATATATATGTATGTATATGTGTATATATACATATATATGTCATTGATATAAACACTAGGGGGCTCGAATTGGAAACGTACTCGTCCTTGTTCCAACGTAATAAACTTGCTATCCACTTTTATACCTAATACCACTGCGTTTTCAAATATTTATACTTATTTTCAAGTTGTGAAGATAAGATTTAATGTCATGATAATATTGCGCGGTATTTTAATTTTGCTTTAAAAGTATCTATTTTTTAATGATTTTTTATGTCAAAGGAGTATAGTTTGCAACAGTAGCGTCATAAATCTATAATTATGAAATTCAGTCGGCCATAATTGCATCATGCGTGGCTCTCGTTTAAGTAGTAGATTTATTCCAACAATGGAGAACAACCGTTTGCTCTGTTGATGTAAAAGTATATCTTAAATTTCGTACGGAAAGTGTACGTTAACCGTTTAACCGAGTTTGACTGTAACAAAAAGCAAGCCATAAAAGATATTCCACGTTCAATAAGCTCGTCTAAAAAATAACGGCTTTTGATCACTACAAACCTAAAGAATTTTTGGCAACAGAGAGGTTGAAAAAAAGCACATATTTTTTTCTTGTTGGCTGGAACCTCAACAGCTTGCATTCTATGTTTTCAAGGATGGAAAGCTCCCAATAGAGCAATGTTATCCAAATAACTACGACAGCTTCTCCAACTGCCTTCATCAACGGCATAAGGTATGATCAACCTCACCAAGAAGTATAACTCTTTCTTTAACCATTGATTTTACACAATTCACTAACTTTTGACTTGCTATTTCAGCATGGTAAATAGCATCGATTTCTTAATAACTCAAATATAAGAATGTAAATAGATGGAAACAATGAGCCTTGTAACAATCAAAATTTTATTGTTCAATACATGTTCTTCTTTTGCCGACAATAATCTGTAATGATTCTATTATACCTTCTCAGTTTGCGCAAGAGCACTCAACATGCTTAGAGTATTACCAATGTTAATTCAGTTCACTTCAGCTTGCTTTCATCCCTCCGGGGTGGAGGGGGGGTGGTGTCTTATAATTACAATACAGTTTTCCTGGTTTTTCTGGCATTACTTGTACCGCCTCTCAATTGTCTGTTGTCATCAATCCATTCTCTCCTACTTCTTCCTCTCTTTGCTTGTACACATGCTACTCCTTTTATAGCAGCTGTCATCAAGCAGTCTCCTCTTCTTTTCCAGTGCTCGTGCTTTCTGACCTTTCTTCTCTTGATCATTTCCTACATACCTTCTTCTACTAAAACGCCTATTGCTTCTCTTACATAAACATGAGTCTTTCTCTGGTGCCAACGTACCCTCTGTACTCATCTCCATAACCACAACTGGACAGCATCCGCCATTTTTTACATGAATGTTAAGTAAAACTTAAAATTTTGTTGTTAGCGGCAACTGGCTTATTTAAGCAAGGCAGAGTATGAAATCTGACAAGCATTTTAAGCACTACTTCTGCTTAATGACTGGTCTCAAACAGCGAGAAAATCGGAATAGCATACTACTGAAAGGGACAAAACAGAGAAGCATAAACAATGTAACAGAATCGAACTGACATAAAGTAAGTGATTTATTGTGCATTGTTATTGTATAAAATTGTTGAGATATGCAATTTGTAACTTTACTGCCTTTTTGGTGAACTGAAATATGCAGAGGTGAATTATGGACCTACACGACCTTAACTCCGTCCTATCGCTAAGGCCTTTTAGGTCGAAAACTCGCAAATGACCTTTCAAACCATTCATGATATCAAACAATCTTCTAACAACTCAGACTCAAAGTCCATTGAATATAGAAAACCCTCCAACTAGTTTCCTGAAACTGACGTATAGTCATGACTGCTCAAAGCAACATCATCTGAAAAGCACTACGAGTTGGCGTTTTAAGTGACTTACTCTGTTGTATTGGTAAATTCACTCCAGTTATCAAACTGAACCACAAATGCGATTTAACAATTGACGATCTCTCGGCCGCACGGTCTCTTCAACAGCGTCACGACATAATTGTCAAAACGTGCGGACAAAGAAGAATCTGGTGTTTCTATACATTACATATTGCTTCTGTACCTTAAGGGCAGTATAGAGAATACATTGCAATGTAAACTCTTTAATTCTTGACTGTTCTGTTAAACAGGGTAGCATTTGAGTCTGACAGAGGCCTAGGGCTTCCTTAAAATACACCTTTAAAATTTTGTGTCGCGTTAATAGTAATCAGCACCCTGTTAGTATAAATTTGTATGGACAACGCGGAACGGTTAGATTATAACCAGACAACTAAAACGTTTTATACGGAAAACTTTGACAAAATGAATAAACTTGTACAAATTTATTTACTTCGGTATAATATCAATAAAAGTACTGTTGTGCCCTGTTTCATAATGCTCAAGATGTTCGTCTTGACTTGACCGATGCAGAATTTTGGATGACTTTCTTAGTGTCAAAAGCTCATCAAAATTTGCTGCCATTGGGCATGAAGCAACAATGCACTCTTTTGATACTGCAGGTCGTAGCTGATTCCTAGTTTTAGCAAGAAACTTTTCAGTTTTCAACAAAGCTACGATATTACCGAGTTTCCATTTTAATGACATCTTCAAAATTATTCGACTTAGCTTCCTTTAGAACTTTGGACAATTAGCAGCACATGTACATCCTTACTGTTTAAATTTGCAAGAAAACCAAATCTGTTACTGATAAGATTTCATGCTGCGTTCAGCTGGGACAGTTCAATTTGGAGTTCTGTTCATGATTGGGTGGGTGGTGTTGTTGGATCTCAACTGCCTCACGTATCTTCCTTCTCCAATATTATTGTTCCCTGGCTAATGATGCAGTGTTTTCAGGGCATACCTGGTGATCTGTGGCTTTGAGACGGTCGCCGACAGCGGAGGTGGCCACTGTGTTTTTCAGATGTTCTTTTAACCATGTCTCTAGGCTGATTGCTGTTTCACCAAAGTAAAACTGGTCACAGTCCCACAGTCAATGCGATATACAACCCCACATTTCTTGACTAACCGGGTGATGTCCTTGGGATGTACCAGAATGTCTCTCAGGATACTTTGACTCTTATGTATGCTACTGTATTTCCACGCAACTCATTTCCAAGTATGCTAAAAAATTCTTCCATTGTCGCATGAAATAGATACGACTGATATCTGGATCCGAAACAGGCAAGGTGTTCAGTTAGAAAAGACTCAATTTTTCCAGCGAGCACTGTTATTTCAAGCAAATAACCTCTTTATAAAACGTAAGAATCTCCAAGTAAACCAAATCGTCTCTCGTTCAGGTACTTCTTTACCTCTACAACCCTTAATGATACCAGGGTTATACGATGGATAACTCACCTAGGCGTCACTTAAGCACAATCCATAGTGTTATTTTGCATGCAATAAAAATTGATAGTGGATCGTCATTTTGTATGCTCAGTGCAATGAAAATAGTTGAGGAATAACGCAGTCATTGAAACTGCTGTCGATTTCATTTTAAAAGAATAGTGGCAGCACATAAATCTGCAGAAAATTCTGAACAACTAGTTTCCTTTTCATGTCTTGTCTCCTTTTCAAGTGTGGACCTATGTTTATAGAGCACCTCTTCAAGTGTGTTTTGCTGGTGTTTCACTTTAAGTTTGTTTGGGATAGCGCCTATTGTCTACTGGCTTCCTGTGGCTTTTTATTGTTCAAAGTGTGCACCACTCTATCTTGTGCTAAGCTGTGGTGGATATAAACAACTTTAAAATCGCCTTGAAAATTTGCGATATTGCACTTAAAACATACCTAAAAAATTTTTCCGTCTGACACTCTTCAGAGTATGAATCGCCAGAAAGGAAAGTATAGATATATGGCAACCTTTTTACACCAAACGTGTATTGAAAGTAGCCAATCATAAAAAAGAAAGGAAAAAAACAAAGATAAAATGAGGAAACAACGCATTATTGGAAGATTTACAGTGAAAAAACGAACTCTTTCTGCCTACAGAGTACAATACACTGAAAGGACGATCTAGCTGTGCCAATTATCCTCGTCCAAAAAATTCTCGTCCTTATACATTCTGGCGCATTCTGAATTTTCTAGTAGATGTTGGCCCATGGCAGAATCGCATGTTTTGGCAGTCATTTTCGCTTTGCAAGCGCGAGATGGCTGTTCTCTAGAAGGAACTGATGCTTGGCGCACAGTAGGTGGAACATGTTGTTTGATCCTGTCACTCAATCTCTGAGAAGTGCGACCTACATACCGGGCATTCCCATCAGCAAAGAAATTCATATACTACTACGTTTTATTGTGTGGTAGGTACACAATCCGTATGAATGGTAAGATCGTCTTCAGACGTGAAAACAATTCTTGGATTTACAGCAGAGAAACACTTAACTACAGCTTTTTTAATCTGTGTTCATATGCGGATAGAAACATTGCCTAGCCAAGGACGTTTTTAGTATACAGGACATTTTTGAGGCCCAAAAGGCTTTTCGGTTTCAAAATCAGTTATCTTTTCTCGGATAATTCTAGAAACAACGTCCTCTGGATACCCGTTTTCAAGGAGAATAGATCTTATTTTCCCTAGTTCCAATAAAAGTAGCTTTTCGGTAAACTCTTGTTATTAAATTATTTATTGTTTTCAGCCGTAAATTTGAGAGTCGGATGTAACTGGTTAAGTTTCTGGAAAAATATGTCAAGCTCTGTATTAAAGATGGCAAACGTGTCATCAACATAGCCAAAATAAACGGACATCTCTTGGTCGTTTTTTTTACAATCGTGAAAGCCGATGAAAACATTTGCCAAAGTTGAGCCTAAAGGGCTACTCATTGCCACACACTGATCTCTAAAAACTTTTTTGAGATCAGTGTTGCCACATCATCCCTTTGTCGATATATTATATTCGCCTTGAAAATTTGCGACATTGCGCTAAAATCATACTTAAAAGCTTTTTTCGTCTGACACTCCTCAGAGTAT
>JANTCA010020880.1:0-10352 GCA_024741275.1 Chironex yamaguchii
TATCTATCTATCTATCTGTCTGTCTGTCTGTCTGTCTATCTATCTATCTATCTATCTATCTATCTATCTATCTGTCTATCTATCATGCAACTTCAAATTCATCTTTTGTGTTAAGCGTGCCTGAGTAATCCTAGTTGCCAGGCTAAAAGTACCAAAAATTAATTGGCTACTCTGAGGAGTCTTGAAGTGCGATTACTGACGTTGAGAGTTTAAGTACGTTTCTTAGCTCAGTTTATTGCGGACCAGATGCAGTCTCCGTACAGTTTTTAAGTTCGCACTATCGTTGCCAAAACTGAAAGTTTATTACCTGCAGCATCTTTCAATTTTTTAGCTAGAAATGAGGACTTAGGTGGATTTAGTTGGTTCAGCTGGGCTTAACTTTTTCAACTGCGATGACACGCGAACATTTTCCTTGTACTTTAGAACATCGTCAAGAGAGATAAGCAGATATGTTTCCAATTTCGGTCAGTTTATTTGTCTTTATCAATTTCAGCTTCCTTTAATACCAAAATGTTGTGGCAGCAAATGTTCAACACATAGTGTAGGTGAAATCATCGAAGATTTTTTAATGTTGTAGAATAGTTCGAACAATAACCGAAGCTAGTTATATTGAGAGCATAGAAATGTTGATTGACCATGGACGTAGAGATGCTTTTGGTTTTTTAAATGGAAAATTTTAGCAAGATAAGTGGGGAACAAGAGTTAAGAACAGAGGTTATGATTGTTCCCACAGGAGATTCGAACGGCACAATAGGAAAGCTCCTGTAATAGCTTTTTCACTGCTTTAAAATGCAAAAGGTGAACGTCAGGTGCATGGCGCTGGTGTCAAATTTTGAACGGATAGTAACAGGCGCATTGATCTTGTACATTAAGGAAGCTTGCTCTGGGAATAAATTGGACGCAGGATACGTGTAAGGAAGTTTGATTTACCTGAGGCGGCTTCTACTTTTTTCGTTTGCCAATAATCTTTTAAATCTAACTTCCTCCATACGCGTAAATAGCCTCTAGCGCATGACTTATTCTCTTTATCCGACAGTAAGCGGTAAAGTCCTGGGTAGTGTTAAGATTCCTAAGAAATGACTTTTTGAGTTTGAAAAAGATGAATGGAAGCTCTAACCATATTAGAAATGGATTGGGCATTTTCTCTAAAAAATGTAAAGATTAGCTATGAGATTAGTACCGAAAAATTTTCACTAAGAACTTTTCTAGCTTAAAAGCATATGGTACGCACCGATTGCTCTCAAATAATGACATGAAAGATTTCAAGTTGGTCCATCATGGAAAGGCAGTTCAAGTGACATTGCTAATAAAGCGTCACTCTTGTGAACGAGAGGGTCTAATTTCCCTAAAGGGATTTTCTTCCTAGGTATTATTTCCTTCAAGGTATTACCTCTCTAGGTATTACTTCCCTCTAGGTGTTATCTCACCTGGTCTCTGAAAGTACTGTCTGACCCTTTCCTTTTAAATTGATTTTGGCCATATTTGAAGGAAACAAGTTTAGACTTATGGATAAAGTATACTCCCAAATTTACTCCCGAATTTACTCACAAATTTACTCGCCTGAAGGGGGTCATTTTACGCACTCTATACTACTTATATCCTCTGTGATGTTTTTCTCTTTAGTTTACTCTTTGATCCGGGTTTTCTACCTTTTCACTTTGTTTCAGAAGACATTTTCCAGGGGCCTTTTAGTTGTCTGTTGTTTGCGATGGAATGGATTCCAAGTGTTGCAAAATTAGAATGTTGTAGAACTGACGTTTGCGGAAGAGTTTCTCTTGACGCTCGTTTGTGGTTTGTGGTTCTTAATTGCAGTTATCGAAGAGCAATCAAATTGCTACATCTTCTGAAAAGTAAAAATTTCAGTGATTGACCCAATTATAACTTTTATTATTTATTATTTAATCTTTGTTATTGTAACAAGAGGCAAACAGTTGTACCAAAAAGCACTACGTCCAAGCTCTACCGTATGTCTCTCTTGATGCCACTTTAAATCCTTTAAGGATTGACGCAAGATTTAAAGAAAAGGACACCTCTTCTTTACCTCTGACAGAAGAATGTGTGCGAATTTAAGACATTTTTTCCTTGCGAAAAGACGTAGATGTTAACCTTAAGCCTATGATGCTGTGTCTCATTTTAGTCCGGTAGAGATATGTCCAAATATGCCATAACCCTAAACTAATTTCAACACGAGTTCCTGATACAATAATGTGCTGGTCAAAGTCCTTCCTGGCGTCATAAATTTTCCGTTCCAAAATTCCCAATTGATCGCATTTTGAAAATGATATATGTTCACCGTGCTGGTAGATACGTACCGTACCATTGCAATTACTTGACAATTGCGTATAGTTCAGCTTAAAATATTTGCTTTAAAGGGACACGGTCAAATGTCAAGATGCGGTAACAGAAACACGATAGCGAATTTCACAGTCTGATAAATTCTCTGATTTTTTAGGAAATATTTTTAAAGTGCGAAGCCAACATCTCGAATTCAACTTCTGTTCACATGTAATCAATTGATTTGATGAATGCTGTTTGGGAGGGCCTTCAGTACATTTCATTTCACTTCCCGTTAAAAAGAGAATTTGAAAAAAACACGCCAGGGTAATAGATCTTCAGCAGAAATAAGCGGCGCGTTACAGGAATTTCCTGACACTTCAAGTGAGCAACATAAAGATACATTTGCTTCAAGACTCAAAAGAGATAGGAATGATACAAAGAAGATCCTAGGATTCATGGATGCAAGAAACTTTTTCAGCGAAGATCTTTCTTTGAGATGCATTGCAACAGGTGTTACTGCAGATGAGCGAGCAAAGATTGACAGAGCGAAAAATATTGGGGAAGAAATTGTAACAGGGATGACTGGCAAAAGCTCAGAGAAATATGTCTTCAGGAAAGTTAACCAAGCAGAGGTAATCAACACGCATAAATATCCCAAAGCTATAAAAGAAGAGATGTAAGTAGATCCTTTGCTGCGTTTTCAGAGGCTGATCACAGTGAGGAACTTTACTGGACAAGATGGTCATATCTTCTTCAAGAATGAACTGTGCACTGTTCCAGCTTCATTGTTCGAGTCAAATGTCTTCCCAAGAAAAGCAAACAAGCCTGTCCTTGCAGGTGCAATATGGAAAGCTATTGATGCAGATGTACCCTACCCAAGTCAACCATTCCAATACGTCATTGACGGAGTGTCTCTTTTGCAGCATTTGCCATGGAAGCGAGGCGCTCAGGTTTCCTCTATTCTTGATTCATACTTATCTTATTTGAAGAAAAGGTACGAAAAAGCAGTTATAGTATTTGATGGATATCAGTCCGGTCCATCACCAAAGGATGTGACTCATCAAAGAAGACCAGGCCAATCTGCTGGAGTGGAGGTTAAGTTCAAAGAAGATATGCTCTTTGCAATAAAGAAAGAAGTATTTCTGGCAAGCAAAGGAAACAAGCAGGATTGACAAACATGCTAGGGAAAAAGCTGGTAGAAGAAGGATTTGAAGTCTATCATTCAGGAGGTGATGCCAATTTTGATATTGTAAAGAAGGCCGTTGATGTATTACGATCTGCTAATTCTTCTTATGTTCCATGGAAAGGAAAACACAAATCAAATCTTGTTCTGTCCGTAATGGGCTCCCTTTTGAGAATGATGTAGTGTTGTAACACTTCAATGGCAAAACTGTCGGTGACAATTATATCTTAGGCATTTGGATTTTCGGGGACTTTTTTTAGGGGCCCGAAGACTTAAGATTTAAAATATTTAAAATAGCGTTTCCCACGTTTTCTGAGAGTCTGAAGGGCGTGGCCGAGCCCCAGTTTTGTCCACCCTAGTTTTGGGGGGCTGGCGACGCCACTGGTTTGTGTTGCAATTAGTTTTGGATCAAATCAGGGCTGGACTATTAATGAGCATTGCTAATCGTGGTTACAAAACACTGAAAGGAAACCGATTCTTTATTGCTGTGGGTTTAGCATCGTTGCATGTCTGAGGGCTTGTCATATGAGCCCGGTAGAGCGGGCCGGGCCGGTTTGCGAGATCTCTTTTTCATTGACAAAGTCTCGTTACAACCATCTCGTTATTACAAGGAAACCGGGCAGGTATTTATGTACCTTGTTTTCGTTTCCAGCATACCTTAATGATTTTCATCCCACTTTGCTGGGATAAAAACTTTAAGCCCATTTAAACGGGATCCCGTTTGGCATAGGGAGGTCTAGGTTAGCCGGACTAGTTCGGTCCTCATGTGACAGCGAGTTGCGTTTATTAAAGGTTTTTCAATAAGTATATATGATAAGGCCTGAAGACATGCAATGATGCTCCCTTTAAGTTTCCAATCACAATAAATGACTTTTAACGTAGTAATGACTTATACCGTAGATATAAGAGGACTATTAAGTCTCTATTAAGTTTTTATTAAGTCTATGGATAATACCGATAAGCAATTGTGCACGTCATCAGATTACAATATGTAAAAGTAAGAATCTTGGTCGAATGACAAAGAAGTTTTCATGTCTGTTGGATCGTTCAGCTACTGGAAAAGTCACAATGTTTTCCAATGAAATGCTATGGTTTAACGCGCGACTGCTTTCAATACGAGTACAAGTTCTGCTTGGGAGACATTCGAATGTTATTTGCCATAGCAACCGACTACCAGAGCACGTTTGAATTCAAGCAATATGGCGTGATATATAAATATTCTATGCTTAATATAGCAAGATTTGAAGCAGACCCAGTTGTGATATTCACTAGCTCTATCTTACCACTACAATACTATGAGTAAGTTTTTACATCTCATTTCAACAATTTGTTGCAAAATTTTGTCTCTGTATGGTTAGACGTGGAAAAATTCTGTCTTTTGTGACTTCTGAAACATCCATGATAGATAAATTGTGTTATAGGCCTTGTAGTTGTTTGGTTGGCTATCGTGTTATTTAATGTAAACACAACAACACATTTTTATTTGGAGCATTTGACTAATTCTCCCTTTTCGTTACTAAGCTTAGATTTGTGATTACTGTGATGTTGGCCTTTAACTTTTCTTACATTGTAAATGAAATTTGGGTAGCGTAAGAGAAATATCTAATAATAGTATGTCTAACAGCAACCCACAAGTTATCAGTATTTACTTGACAAGATTTGCTTTTACACTAAACGTAGAATGTGACGGGCAACACACAGAAGCAAACATTGTTAAACGTGCTACAATATCAAGACTGCATCGTAGATTTTGACTGACAAATCCTTAATAGGTTTACTAACGTTACTGTTAGCACACTATTCCTTCCATGTAATCTGTCTGTGCACCTGGGAACAAGACCTTATCAATCATCACGGGTTTAATCATGATCTAAGTTGCTACGTGTATACTCATACTTGATGCATATCATGATTTCCTTGTCGTTTTTCTTCTGTATCATGCTATCCATTGCTTATGGTAGTTGTCTTAGACACTTATTCCTCTACGACCTGGCTGGAAGATATCTGTATGTATCGGGTTTTCTCACCAAAATTTCCTGCAGGTTACGTGTTCTTAGGATACACAAATTGTAATTCTGTCTCTGTAAGTCATCTTGGGTACATATCGATATCAATACACCTAGTTTGAAATATGAATTTTATTATTTCTGGACTAAAACCCACAAATATACAAATATCAGCTTATCTTGGAGTAATCTCAAGGTGATAAAGCTTGCTACAGTTTGTCACGAAAGGTGTAAATGGATTTCAAGTTTTAGTACTTCACCGTTCGCTCAATAATTGCACGAGTTCTAGCCTTTTAACCTACGGTTGTAATCTGCAACTGTTACACAAACAATGCTAGGAATTACTGACAACAAAAAGTACATTTCTTACTGCCTGTTCCCATTCATTTCTGAATCATGCGATCTCATTCACAGCAATGCCATCTCACGCCTCATAAAAAGAGTTGCTGCTTTTACAAGGGACCACCTCACATTTCATGTTTTGTTGATTTGATCATCAGTAAAGTTATCTTAGCCCTTTGGAAAACCTGATCTTCTAACTTAAAAACCAGCTATGGGAAGATTTTCTCGAGATTGAATGAAATCGGGAAATTTTCAACTCTCAGCAGTTCGTCTTCCACATTTCCTCTTGTTAGATTGAGTAATAAACTCATTCATTAACTTTTTATTATCATCCGGACTAGTTATTCTATCAATGTCACTGTGGTTTTCTCACTCATGTGACGCTGAAGGTTCTGCATATCTTTCGAAGTTGATCTCAGAGTCAGCTCACTATTTTCTCATTATTTTAATTTGTTGAACTTGATTTAGCTCCATCGACACAGAGTCATCTTTATCCTTTATACAGCTACAAAAGTTCTATTTATTTTCTCATTTGTTGGAGCTTTTACTTTTTGTGGATAATTTGAACACACCTCCTTTCGATGTCTTGTATCTTCTTATATTGCTCTACAAAATACTCTCCCTTTGCTTTTCTACACATCTTTCAGTTCGTTATATCCATAGTGATACTCAACTGTAACTTTCTTGACTCTGTCTCAATTCGATCTGACTCAGAATCTTTAATTTCATCCTGTTCTTCGTATCTGTAACCCCTTATTGAAAAAATATTTGTTAGAGCTTCATTTGTGTTGTTTGTTTCTTATCCTTTCTGAGAGAGATCAGGCGTTACAATTTTTAGAGCTTTCCACTGCAGCTAAGGTTTTACCTTACCACACTTCACAAAGTTTTTTTATAATTCAACCACTAATAAAATTAGAACTCTATCATATTCTATGCCTCATTTTGTTTTTAATCTTCCCTTTTACACACACATAATGTGCTATTTTTGAACACTCTGTCGGCAAGCTAAAACTTTCTCTTACTTTTCTTTTCCGCTCTAGGTTCCATACAGTTTTCATTAGCCAAAATGAAAATGACAAATATAAAATAGTCAACACTGTTTTGGTTGATTTTTTATCACTATACGGTATTTTGTATTGCAATATATACCGTCTAATGCAAGCTTAGATGAATAGGACATTTTAGTTTGCCAGGAATCCAAAGCTAAAACGCCAACGTGGCTGCCATCCAATTGCTTACGTGAACTGTTTGATTTGTTTTTGAAATCAGATGCCTTTGGAGCCAGTGTCGTTACCTGACATCTTCGTCTAGCTATTCTGACGCTAATATCATTATATTGGTTATGATTGTGTCTAACGTCTTGATAAAAATCCATGTTTTGCTTTTTGAAGTGAAATGCTAATAACGGAGAATTTTATGGAAATTACGATGGTATTAGGACGCTATAATATCTTGTGAATAATTTAACGTACACTGGAAACGAAGGGAAATTTCTAGTACAAAAAATTACTTAATGGTTTATCTAAAATTTTGAGCCAACATAGAAATTTAAATAATCTCGTTAGGAAGACTTTCTATGTAAAAAAATAGGTCCTACTTCCCAAGTGGCAATTCTCGACATCAGTGAGAGACGGATGTATAGTTTTCATTATTATTTGCTTCAACGATGGCACGTGATCACTTTCAGTTGTATTATTTCTATAAATACCAAACTGATGAAAAGAATAAACATACCCATTACCAAAGCATACGTTGGCTAACTTTTTAATAACTACTCATTGTATTAAATAAATCAATAATTAACTAAAAGGTATGAATTATTTATTAAAAATGTATAGTTTCTTTTATTAAGCAAAGCCAACGTTTGATGTCATTTGAGCGATATTTCTAGTTCACCAAAAATTAGAGAACGTCTGCTCAGGCTAGTGGTAATTGCATATCTATTTATAGCTGTGAGGAAATAGCACTAGCAATATTAGGACTCTCGAATGTTAGGATTACAAAGAATTAGCATCAAATGAGGTTTAATATTCTACATTTACAAACAACACCCCTATGTGACAATGGTCTCTGCTGGTAAAGGGCATGGTCATTTGGCGTTGTTTGTACAACTAGAGAATACTTTCATTCAAGCATTGTAGTTACTACCACCAGTCTTATAAGCCTTGATTAACAAAAACAAGTGTTAGAAGCTATTGTCACTCACAAGGCAGGCGAAGAAACTGGTCGAAAATTGCCGCCATATCTTTCTTTAGTCTACTGGCCGGAAACATCCATAGGCTGTGTACAATCAAGTGATTCCTTTGTCTCAAGCACGTACCTTTCTACTCTGTATGGACTTGGGAAATAGTTGGTAAGTGTTGGCCAGTTCATAGTGTGTATATAGACTTATTTAGGAGTAAATTAATTGTTTACCTATAACTTACGTCCTTTAATTCCCAACAGAAGAAGATTTTGATGATGCTGAGTGGTTTTTCGATATACCGCAATAACTGACTGTCAGTAGTATAAGGGTCGCTTCTTGCTCTTTTCACCATATCTTAGAAGTTTTCCACAAACTATTTTTTCTTCTCATGATGCAGCTTTTTATCTCACACAGTTTTAATTCTAGAAAACAAAACAAGCAGTTATCTTGTTACTTGTCTGCTCCTCTGTTTTCATTTCAATTATTGAATTTATAAGCGTTCTTGTATGAACTTGCAATAATCAATCAATTAATTGCCCATCCCCCTAGTCTGTGTATAAGCAATTGGTACCGGCAGCAGCATCGAGACACCACCTCCATTATTGTCAGGTAATCCCAAATTATACACATTCTGATATGGTGCCCAGACACTAACTCATAATTTTGTCTACCCAAATTATCCTTAGTCCTCTCCGGTTTTTTCCTCATTTACCACCCTTGGGATGTTTGACATTACGTATGCTACTTTGGTTAAGATTTTTATTAGTATAAACAGGAAAAGTTTTAATTACATTAGAACGAAAATAACATTATGATTATGACCACCTGAGTTTGAAACCAGGTCCTCCAGACAGCAAACATTCCCGTCCATTTCTACTGAGATAAACAGCTCAATTGCAATGGCCAAAGTGTTGTAAGGCATTCAACCCTGATCGTGTAAAGAAGTGGGAGCCTTGAAATTTTTCTGAAGATAAGCAAGGTGCTTTTCTTGAAAAGCATGACTCCAAAATTAACAAATTCAAGAAAAAACGTTTTTGTACTAGCTTGAATTTGCATGCAATTACTAAAATGTAAAAGATGATGAATTAGACAAGCGTGATCTGGTTAAACTAATGATTTGATATCACATACTTTCAGTTTAGACTGCGTGTACGTTTTTCACAGTTTCCACGACAGTATATCAAAAATATTCTCACAGTTATAGTACCAAGCGTCACGTACTAAAGGGTTCTTACTGTTTTGCTGGCTGTCATGACAACTTACACTTAAGACTGGGTCTAAACAATTTTTCACCAGGTTTTCCCCCATGTAAATTCAACAACATTCCTTTTACACATGCGAACATTATTTAAAATATGTGGATGTTACTTTTCAAGTTACCGGGCACAATGTTGACCCAATTTAGTATTTTGGGTCTGTAAAAAGTGTAATTTACTGCAATTTTTTAAATTGTACATGCTGTTTTCATTAGAACAACGCTGACGACATGAAACTTCAAGTTCCTGTCCTCTCAAGGATGTATTATACAGATTTTTAAGTTAAAACTAAAGAATAAATTGAAATAGTGAAACAAAGCAATATGTGGTTTTATCATACACGTGTTAATAACGTAGCTATATTAAAACTTGATACTTATTTACCCGAATGCTTTTGTTGAGGCTTCAAAAACTAAAGTCATTTTTAGCGATGTTTGATAGTTGAGTAAAATCAAAGATTCCGATTACTCCCTTTCTTGTCTTGAATGAAGAGTAGTGAGCGAAAGTTTAAAGTATAGTTCCAACGCTTTTTTTTGTAAAATGAATTTCAATCAAGTAATGTTTAGTCTTGTACATATCTAAATAAGATGTAGTTACCTCCAGATTTCTTGTATTACCATTACTTTTTATATGGTACTCATGACCATTCCAAGGGGCTACACATGACTCATATACAGGTATGATAAGCTGTAATACTTTTGCTTCTTATTTGCTGCACATTACAGAATTAGATGTGCTGTTGTAGAGGATTTGGACAATTCCTTGAAGGGCTACATTGGTAACTTGCTATGGATGATATCTGATAGTATATAATCTTTATATGTATTTTCTCCCACAATTACACATTCTGTAGTATTTTCCTAGAGATTGGATCCTTTATCTATCTTTCATAAGTGTTTATTAACGTTAATATATTGGTATTGAAAAAAGTATCGAATTACTAAAGAAAGCACGTTAAAAGGAACAGTTAGATTGTTGACATGCTGCGAAGGAAGATGTTTGAACATTCAGTGAGCTCGAAGCTCTTTATAACAAGAATTAAAATTCATTGTCTGTATTACTACCGATATAAAAGAAAACCTCAGCTTCGTAGCTACGTAGTT
>JANTCA010020880.1:10452-20954 GCA_024741275.1 Chironex yamaguchii
TTATAACAAGAATTAAAATTCATTGTCTGTATTACTACCGATATAAAAGAAAACCTCAGCTTCGTAGCTACGTAGTTATCTGTCTGTCTTTTCTGTTTGCTCCTTCATTCTTTTGTTCATCTGCCTGCCTGTCTACCTAGTTGTCCTTCTCATATAGTTGTTTTTCTCCTGCATACTTCATACCTTCCTTTTGTTGCTGGTAACTTGCTTATAAAAAGATTTTTCGTTGCTTTTATAAACCCTTACTTTGTTGTTACGTAAGTATATTCTCTTGGCTGTAGTTACCAACATAAACGGTAACAACGTTATGGCCAGTTACAAAAAGGAAATTCGTTCCTCATTTTTGAAAAATCTCCAAATAAATGTTTCTTTTGACTGATAGGTAAGAAGTAAAAGAGTGGTGGGACGACCCTACGGTCTTTTATCTCTTAATTATTGTTGATTGTTATTCACACATAGTTAGAATTAGCTAAGATAAACTACTTTAGATCCAGATGTGTGATAAAGGCAAGTTTATAGCTGAAGATAATTTTTGAATAAAAAGTGATGTAAATGTGGGTTGCAGTTATGTCGCTGTCAATTTATGGTACAAAGCCAACCATTCGTGACAGGTAATGTCAATTATTTTAATCGCAGGGATTAAGACGGTGACTTACGTACCTCATTTGAGGTCATCAGCTGAAAAAAAGAATTGCTTAAGTTGTGGATTTAAGATATCTTTCTTTTCTGAAATTAAGATTTCCAAAATAGGTCGTTAACTGAGCTCAATAATGTATTGTTTTACTTTGTTGGTAAACCTTTTCGCCATGGCGGTCAGTTAAGCACTAAGGGCTGCAATCGATATCACCCATTCAACTTCTTAATGATAAGGCTCTAATACAGTTAGATTAAAGTCGGACATGCTTTAGCTATGGTCAAGTGCACATGCTTTAGTTAAGTGATAAGGTGATTACCATCCTCACCATGTTTGAAAACTTAGTCAGTGAAAGCCTTTAAGACTATACCGAAACAGGCAAATAATCAACTGTGAACATGTGCTATGGGATTTGAAATATTAAGAGTTCCTTGGCTTTTTTTTGGGAGGGGGGGGGGTGTATTTTGGCAGGAGTAACTCAAGCCAAGTTTTTACAGTTTAAGTCCATCTCGCAGGATGTCCGCCTACCTTGAACCTTAATATTGATACTGAAGGTAGAAGCAAGGTCGCTTTTAAGGATACTGCCCCTCTCTCAAACAATGTTTACAGAATTAGGAAGTAATGACTAACCATTTTAAATGATTTAGGTTGACTGATTTTCCACGGCAGCAAGGGCGAGTCGTTTGTAGTTAGGGAATCCCGATGTCTTGCCTAAATGACCGGTTTTTTTTCAGATTTACCTACACTCAAACTACTTTTACCGTATGCCTTTAATTATTTAATTGCGATATAGTATCATCAGTTCTGCGTCTCTTGTTTTTACATCTAACTGAGGCGACTTCATAGACGAGATATTTTGTTGCCAGGTATGAATTATATTCCTGATGCCTCATTTCACCAAATTCTGTTTGATTTATTCTGTACACTTCGAAATTAGCTGTGAGCGTTATGATTTTCACGCACAGATGATAGCAAACACTCTTTCCAGTTCAAAATGTTTTTTTACGAATTAAAAATTATGGAATAACTTTCGTTGAAACATATTCGGCAAATTTTGCGGTTTGACGTAGCAAGTCATTTAGACTGTGTAACATTTTGGTGCCATAAAAGTAAGCTAGTATAGTAAATAAAACCATACCACGCCTTGCCATTCTTTGGGTAAGCTTTGTTTTTGTATTATTAATTATTAAAGTTTAAAATGGTAATCACCTAATGTAACATATATGAAGGTCATATATATAATTTAACCTCTAATTTTGAATACAACTCGTGTACAATTTGATACAACGAAACCAATGCAATGGAACAAGTACAGTATTGCTTAGCTTATAAGCCAGTCTCGTTTATAAGCAAGGTAAAATATCTGTTCTTCCTATACTCTGTTTACAAGCCAATCAAAATAATTTAAACTTCCTATGTTGAATTCCGACGAGCAAATTTAAGGGAAATCTAATGTTTTTCAGTATCTTACAGAGAATAAATACGACTAGATTCAAAAATTGTTTGATTACAAGGAAAGAAAGTCAGTACAAGAAGGTAAATGTTCTTCAATTCTCACTCGTTGCTTGAGTTGTGTTTGCCACCTTAAACACTTTCGTCATGGGCTCTTAAGATCGTCTTGCATTGACTAACATTGCATACTTTATGTATAAGAAGTAGATAGTTCGGTTTATACACCGTACACCAAGTCACCACTTAGACACCTGACTACTCGACTTTCCATGTCATTGCATCCAAGATGATTAACATCATGATAATTTGAGATTTTGACCCAAGCCATTAGCTCCATAATGGTCTGTCCACTTAAAGCTCTTATTTAAGACATGATGTACGTCACTCAAAAGTTAAATGATCCACTGGATTGATTCGTCATTTATCTGTACTGCTGTTCTTTCTAAAGACCCACACTTAGCACCACTTGATGATCCACTTTGTTTACTACTCTAAGGCCACAAGACGAAATGCTGTTGAAGACTCCCATCAACTTGTAAAACAAAAATCGGCTCAATAATGAAATTTTACTCTTGATAGTAGGTGCACTCTCTTATATCTGTCATATACGATCCGAACCACTATTTTGATCACAATTCGATCCTCCATTGGATAACATTGATTATCATTATGCATTATATCCATTGTTTTAAATTACAAGCAGTCAATCACTCCATGATTTTTGCTTATGATCGGTTCTTGACATACATCAATGTTCCCTTCGCGACCTGAAGATTGGTAGGTACATTACCACTAAATTATCCATGGCTGATATCACTCGACGATTCTCGGAATTAACATCTTGATGAAGCACGCCAATGCGTCTTCAAAGGTCCATGCTACTAAGCACTCAGCGATCCATCTCCTTGGTCACTTTAGGATCCAGGGAAAATAACCTTTGTCATGATCCATGAATTTGGACTAATTAAAGAATTGCACACAATAGCTGTGATAGTTTTTAGTGAATCTCATTGAGCATTCGGTTTCCTAAGTTAGATTTCATACTGAAGATCCCGAAGGCACAAGTCGTCATTTGATTGTCTGTTAAACTTAAATTCTGAATATTTATACAAATGATATAGACGCAATGCAGCTCAACGTCTTCCAGATCCTGCATATTTGCAGTATAATCTAAGCTCGTGCCAAAATCTATTTGTCTACGTCTGAGCATGCTATTGGTCAATCAGTTATGTGCTCATTAACCACGTGATGATCTAAACCATTGTTTATGTTAAGATAAACTCCTGTACATTTAAGGAATACCCGCTATTTGCCAATCAGTTATAAAATGGAATTGCCTGTATGATAGTCCTTGCCATTGTTCCTGAAAAGACTCATTCCACCAAATTCATGAAAAACGCACTATTAGGCACTTAATTATGCAAGTCGTCAACCACAAGATAATCTATTCCATTTTTGTTCCTAATTTCAATTCGTTCTTTTAAAACACCCTATTAGCTACTCAGTAATGCAAGTCAGTTAATTGCATGATGATCTTTGCCATTATTTCTACCGGTACTTCATAAAAGTATGCCATTGGCCACACAGTTAAAGGCAGAAATGCCACTCAGTGACCACACGATGATCTATACCATTTTTTTGCTAAGGTTCACTTCACTGCATTCACTGAATACGCAACATTTCCGTTATAAAATGAAAATGGCTACATAATTGCCCTTGCTATTACTGGGTTTTTTGCCAATACATTCGATAAAACACACTAATACGTCATACAAGACATTCAACATTTAATGAATCCCATTGACTATTTTATAGCATGTTAGTATCCACTTTTGACTCCTTTATGTTGTTGCCTTCCTAGACAGTACTTTTCTTGCATGCTTTGAGTAAACAGAATATATCATTAGGAATTTCCTTTCCGAAACAAACTGTTTACTACTGTCTGAAGTGTTGGATTTTTTTGTATTGTTTTAAAAAGCAGTAATGGTAAGAAATACTAAGACATAATCTATAAAGCATTAAATACTAAGATCATCTTAACTGAAGTACAAAACATTGACAGATACTCCTTTGATCCTGAGCTCAACTGATTCTTTCCCTAAACATTTTAATTAAATCAGCTACCATACCAAAAGAACATTACAATTTCTTCGGGTTAAATCTAAGTGATAAGGATAAGTCTTCCAAAAGCAAACAAATTTTGAGAATTTTTATTTTGAAATTACGTAGCTTCGAAAGAAATTGAAATTGTCATTCGGTTAAGACTTTCCCAAAATTTGGTGTATAGAATCTGCTAGTAATTGGGCAAAATTCTGATTAGGATCATGCCACCAGCGTAGCCAAAGATATGAGCAAAAAATGGTCTGGTAGAACAACTTTTACGTTTTATTATGGAAGACAGACGTTCTTTCTCGTGTCTGTAAAGAAGTGACGTCACCATGTACTCATCTGATATTTTGGTGATAACCAAGACGGACAATTAAGGTGTCTCAACATTCGCCAATTATCAAAGTTAATGTATTTGTATGCACAGCTCTCAAAACCGTCTTCAACGTGAAATTTTAATAACGAGTCGTACTTGACAGAAAATTCCAGTTGCATCATTTACTTGTCCTAGAATATTAATTCAGAAGATTATTTCTTTCACTTTTCTGACTCGAGATCAATACTTTACAGGTAGAAAGTGCACTGATAGATATTTTCTATGCCAAAGTACCAAACAGTTCATTTAAGACCTTTAAGCTCAGTTTATCTTTGAAAAATTGTTCCTCATTTTTTTGCAAAGATATTGCAGTTTGTTCCCTGGTGTTGTCTTTTCCTAAACTTTCCTCGATTTTCCTTCAAGTTAAAGTTTTCGTGACCAAAGATATTTAGATAGATAGATAGATAGATAGATAGATAGATAGATAGATAGATAGATAGATAGATAGAGACCTGTTGATTTAAGTTTTTATTTAGAAATTTTGTATTTTGTTATTAAGATAGAAAACAACTTAAAGTTTCGATTTTGATCTTGTATCATGAACAGGAAAATGTTAATATTTTATTTTTTGAGAGTAAAACTTTTATAATCTATTGAATCCCCTTCAGCTCCCTGTAATCGCAACACAGATATAACGTTGTCTATACTGCCTACAAAGTAAAAAGAAGCGAAACCATTTTCTTTGTCGGTTGTAAAAATGATCAATTTGTGTCAGTCGAACGTATAAAAGTCGATTGAAGACCTATTTACTTTGCTAGACGATAGCGTCAACAAACACCGTAAACATTTTAAAGGCTGTTTACAGACGCTCGTTAAAAGCTATCTCAAGCAACTAAAGAGCCCCATTGTTTTAGAGGAGGTTTTTCGACCATTTTTTCAACATATTGTGTTGCAGTATCGAGTGAACTGCTATTTGTAATTACCTCTTCTTCCTTGTCTTTTTATACTAATAAATGAACTGTGCAAAGGGGAGACAACTAGTGTGACATAATGTATATTAATAACGATATATTTTTACACCAGAGATCGCCCACGATAAAAAAACAAGATATTTTTACACCATCTTTTTCAATTGTTTCTGTAACCAGTCTTAATTGATTTAACTTTCAAAATGAAACTACTTTCGTAAGTAATTCTTATAAAGTAGAGCTTTTTCTTACCTTGACAACATATCGAGGTATGTTTTGATTGTAATATTGTTTTTTGTCCCCATTTCCTGATTTAAAAACGCGCAACTGGGCAACGGATATATTGTATTTTTTTCACCTCCTTCCGGCCTAAGTGTTGGTGAAGTTAAAATTTTATTTCGCCTTTCACGCGTACAGAATATTATATTTACTTGAATTGATTTTAACGGCCCTTTTCCCCTTGCCACTCAATAACACCATCTTTTGTCAAAAGCCAAACTTTTACTAATGTAAGATGCTAAGTTATAATGGCGTCTATCGGAGCGTCGCACCCGGGTTGAACTGCAAATCGGAAATCTTGTCTACTAATCTAAACAGGTCAATAGAAAGATCAAGAGACCATATTCGTTCAAACAGGATCGTCCACTCTTGTTTTTGGGTGTCTGTCTATCGATCTATATGCATACAAGCAGTATGTGCCCACAAAGCATATATTTATCATCGTTTCCACTAATTCCATATCGATGTCGACAGGGTGGTCCTGTGTAGAGACTTACTAATGTCTTTCTGCTTACAAAGCTACATTCTGAAGTCAGCAACATTCCATACATGGATACTCAACATTATTTAAAGGGGTGTTTTTCCTATAAGGTTCTTTGTCTTTTCAAAGGGATTAAACTAAGATTATTATTTAACGAGCCTTTAAGCTTACACGGATCATCTTCCAAAACAGATATTGCATCTATTATTACTGTAATGATCTAAAGCTAAATAAAGAGATTGCTAACAATACGAAAATCGTAACAAATATCATCTACCGGGTAAGGTGTATATGATGCTTCTTCCACGAAACGGGTGTCCTGCCTTTCCTATCATTAATTACCGAATGAGATTACTAGTTTTTTGCAGCTTTAGAACATCCCACCTATGTTTATAATGACTTTTAATTCCGTAATTGGACGTGGTCTGCCTAACCATAAGCTATTCGATCGTAGGATTAGATACGGATACCTCCCTAATCCACAAAAGACGATTACCTGATCCGAATTCTGCCTAATGCAGCTCATGTGTAGCACTTTTCCATGCATCTACTAATACTTCAGCAGATTCTTGAAAGTAAGAAATTGTTAGAGTTTGCTATATTTCTGGTGTTGATATAATTAATGACATACTTAACACATTCTTTCCGACATCATTATTATATGCCAAACCGTTTTAGCCGAAGGTTCTACGTTGTCATATCTTATATCGTTAATGTAATTATAATGAAAACGTATAATCAGAAGAGCATATGAGGGTTGGTTTTGCTCTGTAAGTAAAACAAAACCTTTTTCTTTTGTAAACCTCCAATGTGCTTTTCACCCTCGCTCTATAGACCATCTTTAAATTAATGGATATCCTTTATTAATCTTCTTTATTTAGTACGTGCAAAAACCCACACTATGTACTATTTCTTTTCTAGTGATAAGGCTATATGCAGGTGTTTCCTTATGTTTCGGAAATGTTTTCATAGCAACTAGGCTACCCAAGGAAAGGTTCTCCTCTATTTCTCTCAAAATATCGTTAACTATTTTGCTTGGTATCAAAAATTGTGTAATTCTGGCTTTTCACACATTCGTCTTGATAAAGCGAGATTTGTTTACAACCATCAAGCTTCGATCTTGCAATGTTTACAGAAAAATTATCAGATTAGTCAATGTATGGGTAACGGCCACATTGACTCAAGAAGTGAACTGGTTAAGAATAATTGGCTGGCTGACATCTTTTACCCTCTGGCATGCATAAGGAACGATTTCTTTATGACTTATTTATACATATATCATATGCTTCTTTTTATTCTAACATATCAATACATGACTTAGTAAGGACAACATGTCATGAACCACAAAAACAGTTGGTAATTGTACGCCTCAGAACGAAAAAATATTCAGCTGCCTAGCACCTGCAGTAATCTAGAATCGTTTGACAAACATATCCTTATGTACTTAACAACCTGTTCCTATTTGTTTTTTCACTCTCACTTTCTCCTTCTAGAGGCTGTTCAGGAAAGCCAGTAGAAGGCTACAAACTGATCAACGTTTATTCATTTTGGCAAAAAAATATCTGTATCAAGACAATTAATTTGAACAATCCTAGTCACTTTGGACATCCAACACAGGAACATTAGTACTGGCAGCTTTGTCGAAGAATCTAATCAAGTGACAATGTCTTGACCCAAAGAATCTTTTTAATACAAGAAATCGGTTTTGGAGGATCAACAAGGGTAAAGCCCTTCAAGGATTCAAGTTATTAACTTTATTCATATGGGACAACTATGTTTTAACAAGCAGATATTTTTATCAACGAAAGAGTACACACAAGCAGACAAATGGCTTCAGCATAGATGCAACACGTCAATCTTGGGTCATTTTTCAAACGATATGCGATTATCAGTCTCAATTTGTGTCCAGATCAGGTAGGATTATCCTAATCTTACATAGCCGGGTATCGTTGACAGTTTTTGAGTGACTTTCCACCAGCAGTTAGGTAATCAGGAGTATACTGTACATGGCTTGATTGATTTTGAGAGCATCAGTTAGCATAATGTCTATGACAAACAAGACGTACACGTACGAGTTCTCAGCAATAACAGAGACCATACCAATGGTATTCACAAACAGCACTGAAAATGCTAATGTCACCGGCAGTCCAGCCCCAATGGACAAGAGAAATCAAGTCCATGTTTCTTATCCAGTGATGGTGTCATTATGGATAATGTCTGCATTGATAATTATTGGTAATGGTCTTGTTTGTGCTGCTTTTATTTACAACAGACGTCTCCGGACCATTACGAATCATTTTGTACTAAGTTTAGCTGTGAGTGATATTCTGGTTGGAGCAGTCCTAATTCCATTTTACATTTGGAAATCAGAGGATACTCAGGTTGTGGCACCAATGATAAGCTTCATTCTCATTGCTTCCATTGCTAATATATGCGGTTGCACCTATGATCGTTATATTGCTATTGAACAGCCCCTTCGTTACAAATCTATCCTTACCAAACGACGAATTGCTATCATCCTGACTGTTGTTTGGACTATTCCTGTTCTTCTGGCACCTATTCCAAAAATTTGGGAAATAGATGGCAAAAAGTTGGGATTTAATGAATCTTCTGTCATGCTGGCCACAAAGATCTACATTGGTTTCATCACTTTTGCCATTTTGTTTTTCTGCATCCTCCTAGCTTCTGTTTACGTGAATCTTTTTCGCGTAGCACGCAGACATATGGCAGCCATGAAATATCTACAGAAATTCCATCAACGGGAAACAGAAAAGAAAGAAACTACAAAAGGAACTTCAATGAGTCGCCGTCGATTCTCTGTTCGTTTTTTGGTTCAGGAAGTCAGGGCCACAAAACTCTTTGCCATCGTTGGTTTGGTCTTTGCTGTGTGCTGGTTTCCTCTGGTTTATATGAATTTTTCTGATGTTTTCAACTTACAAGGAATGTACAACCAGGAATTTCAGACTGTAGCAATGTATACAACTTTCGGGAATAGTCTAATTAATCCTATTATATATGCATTTTTTCAGAAGTTGTTTCGATTGACAATTATTGGATGGTTTGATCAGCTTACAGGATTTTGTTCTCGGGAAAAAGACACCGATGCTAATAAAAAAAAAGCAAGACAGAAAAGGTCGTCTGAATTCGAGTTAGTGTTTAAAGAAGAAAATGGACGTGCTGTCAAAACTGTACTGCCCGATGTGTCTGAGTTAAACGCAAATGACAAAAACAGCTTTTCCAATTTCACTGAAAGCAAAGTTTGAACCATCTTCTCAAGGTAAGTAGAATGTGTTCGTATTGAAATGTATTTGATATTTTTGTTAGTGCGTAATAAAGTTAAAATCACACTACAAGCGTCTATTGTGATAAATATTCATGACCTTTAGCAGTAACGTCTTGAGCTATTTTCATACCACATGGCATTCGAAGAGAGAACCTTCTACGTTTATCAGCTTCAAATAATGACATCCAAATTTATGATAAACTTGTGATGATACATAAAACCCTGGTACTTATTTCATCAGAAATTTGTAGGATTCAGATTTAATTGATTTACATCTAACAGTTACGAATGGAAGTACAAACTGACCTTTGCTTCAAACTATAGAGTACAGAAATATTTATGAGGTCCATAAATAATAATAATACCCTAATTATTGTTTTGGATAATGATATTATGCGCTAATATTTTTTACCTTCTCGTCGTTAATTCGTTAGATTAGGAATTGATCGTTTAAATATCTAAAACTCTGCATAGACGATCACTTTTGGTTGAATCAACGCTAGTTTGACCCGTGTTATCATTTGGATGACTGCAGACGGCTATTTGTTTGTGAATGTTAAATATGATTTTTTCACACGAGTCCTTAAGCATATAATATGTACTCGTCAACACGTTTATAAGATTGATTTTTTGAACGGTTGCTCTCCGACGCAGGTTTCCATAGCTTCCTACCGAAAATGCCAAAACGCTGAACGCCGGCATCACATCTAAGGCCTATCAAAGTAAAACAGATTGACTTTCAAGGTGATCACGACCGTTAACGATCAGGTCTTCAAAAAGAGCATTCTTAAACATATCTTTGTTGAATGTTTTTACTGGTCACTTTCACTTTTAGCTTCTGTTATGAAATTTATAGTGCCATTGCAGAAAAGGTTTAATATCAAGACGTATCCCTAGCTTAGTCAGCTTTGTAGAATTGAGAATAGAGGAAAGTTTTTGACAGTTTCACCTGCTTCAGGTGATGTGTATTACAATAGATGTTT
>JANTCA010020891.1:0-12313 GCA_024741275.1 Chironex yamaguchii
AAAGTGACAAAGTTTTGATGCCATTTTTGTTGGCAGTTAGTTTGTAAAGACGAGCAGATGAAGCACATTTATGCCTCCCATTTCTGGGAAAAAAGGAAGAAAGAAAGGGCATACAAATGTGAAAAATGTTGACACTAATTTATAGTCGATTGTTGACTTGCATTGTTTTTTCCATAGCGATCTTTGATGTTAGTGGAGAGTTTATGGGAAAGCCCTATCGAGGAGGCCAGGAAACTAATTAAAGAAGAGTGCTTCGGAAAGTTAACTGAATTAAAAGAGACAGGTGGATCTGCAGTAAAAAGCAAAGCCGATAAAGTAAGTTCAACTCTAACGTAAAGGCATGTTGTTAAGTGCTTTGTCAAACCGAAGTTTCTCGTGTGCTGCTCTGTTTGGACGAAGTATGATTTACTATTTTCCTGCACGAAGGCACAAAGAGAAGGTTTGGATTTTGCCTCGTCTGCTTGTCAGAAAGTTGAGTTTTGACCACGAAATTTCCCTTGTACACTAAAACCACCAAACAATCAGCATTAGACCTTTCCCGTATGACGTCATATGACCCATTTGCAATGACAATCAACTTGATCAAGGTGAAAATAAACAAGTTCCACATTTTAATGGTACGCTCATAGGTTTTTGTCGTTTTATAACAGCTTTAGGGTACAAATATTTGAATTTCTACAGAAAACGAAGGTTCACCTAAAAGCTGACATTTTAAACATATTTAACGTTAGTTGGTGTAGCTTTTGACCCGAGTTGGGCACTGTACTAACTTATTCACTACCAACCCATTACTCTATGCAGCTGATTTTGGTCAACAAATAATTTTTCCCTTCTCAAGTAATCGATCTCTACAGTTGGATCAATTTCAGGTCCAAAAGCAAGATATCTAACAATAATTTCAAATAGCTTTTCAGTTTGCTCCACCTCCACAGATGATAATAGACGAGCCGTTGAGTAGCCTTAATGAGTTGCATTTGTCTGCAGGTACTGTTCATATTTCGCTCTTTTCATTGCAATCTCGTATCTTTGAAGCTGCATTCTCAATTTAGATTCATGCTTCCTTTTGAATATGAATATGTTTGAACTATAATCAGGGTGGCTTTGATCTGTTGATGGTCTACTTAAGCATAAAAAGGGGCAGAATTTTACATTAGCACACAAACGTAAAGTTTTTATTCACAATGCAAGATCAAATATTTCCTTAAAGTATGCATAATGAATCCCTTTATATTGAATGATTTGCCATATTTTGAGTTGTCTCGCCTGTTTGAAAATGTTCCGATTATAGATACACATAATTGCTTTTCTGATATAATTGACTTCCATCAGAGTTCACTTTGGTGTGATCCTACTTTTCCCATTTCTCGCTATTCCTGGTCTTGTTCTGGAAAATTTGAAATCTGCCCAACCCTTGCCGAGAAGCTTGCAATATTGAGGATGTCAGTATTGAGATTTGAACTCGAGACTTGCCCAGGAGAAGACGTTTGCGGACCAGGATGATATTCCCACAACAAAACGTGTAATATCGTGTGATCCGAAACTGTGCAATTAGGCCTGAAAGCTGAATCTTTATCGCTTAATTAAACGTTGTCTTAACGTTGCTTAATTAATGTCAATGATTCATTGCAGATTCTTCTTAGCATCAATCCTCATGTGAGAGAACCAGTGCAAATGACGATTGTTTCGCAAGGAAATCAGCATTCAGCACAAGCTAACAGTGTCATTAGTTACGCTGATTCAGGTAATGTCACGTTTTACGTCGTGAAAATAAATTTGCATCGCAGGAGTAGAACTCCTTGCAGGTCGCATAGCTGCATATGCAAGCCTAGTTTTGTCTTTAAATTGCTACTAATATTCATTTTTATTGATACGTCTTCGGTAGTACATTATTGTATTTTTACCTATTTTAAGAGAATTTATTCTTTCAAAACCCCTTGTTTGTCAAAAATCTCTACGAAAACTCAGTCTAAAGCAAAGCGGTTTCACGGGTTTTGCGTAGCTTTGGCGGTATTTTCAGTGTATTTGAACTGACGATTAAAAGAGAGGTCGTTGAGGTGTTGTTTGTCACTAACACGAGGCCCTGTCTACTTTAATTTCAAGATTACTATATTCCCTGAAAGGCCCTTACGTCGATAAGATTTTGCGAGGCTGAGTTTTAAAGAGAGAGAGATGTTTATTTCGTAGTTATAGTTATATATAGCTAAACAATATTTTATTTCGGTATCAAGACGAGAGGCCTTTCTAAATATATGTGATATGAGCTGTGAAACTGTTTGACTGCTGCTTCACAATATCAGGCAAAAGACGTGTGCAAGTCCTTAATCATTGTAATGTCTTTTCAGTCGAGATTTGACAACTGCACCCGCAAAATGGACTTGCACTTCATGAAACGAGAATTGACTCATGTTTCATTATCCCTTGATCATAGTGCAATGCCGTGTTTTTAATGTGTATTCCATGTATTTTCAGACTTTGTCAAATGCATCAAATGCTTCGTTTTATGCAGCAGGACATTGTTTTATCCACGGCGATAACATTTTTTGTTTCCGCGTACAGGTGAGTTGGACCATTTCCTGTCAACGACAACTAGCCAGAAGTGGCCACCAGAGGTACATTTTTGTTTTGTAGGTTTTATTTGGTGTTCAAAATAACTTTCCTAGCATGATGGTCTTTCCATTTCATTTTGCCCTTTTTTGGGGTGATAGGTCAGTCTCATGATAGATACTACAGGTTTGCTGCTTGATATGAATTGGAAGACTTTGAGGTTTATCTTCAAACTTTGAATGTACATTGTTAAATTTCCTCTTTTTAAGGTATATATCAGTGGAATTTTAAGTTCAATTATCTCGTTTGCTTTAGCGATTACCGATCTTTAATAGACTCAAGAAATGTGTTTTGCATCACTTCAAAAAGAGGCGGAAAAATAACAGTACCGATACAACTGCTTTCAATCAAAACAAAGAGAAATGTTGAGTTTTGATACCTGCCGCAAAGCAAAGGAGCAAGAATATTTTCCTCGATGCTTGAAACAGTGTAGCCATGTAATCTATAAGTTATACACTTAGGGGATGATTGTATGACTTGTTGGCTCTTTTCAATTGGTTCCAGGTTAGAGCTATGTTGCGACTGTCTGTAACTGCAACTGAAAACACTTTAGAAGATTTGGAATTTTGCTTATGGGTTTATTAGACTTTTTATGAGATTACCGGACACCAGCAAGTCAGAGCTAACAGGACATCTGTTCTTCATCCTATCCCTTGTCCAAGGTCCGATCTTCTCTGATCTACTGGTACACATTTTCATTACATGTTCTCCACCATCTTAAAGCACAACCGAATCAACTAGTACAATCTTATATACTAGTCTTATCTTAGGGACTGATATTCACAGAATACCAAAACCTCCAGAAGGTGATTTCAGTTGCCTTACAATCTATCATAAAGTATCATGTATCCCAATTCTAGCAAAAGTATACATTAAAACTGCAAATCTAGTTCCTGGAAAAAACCAAATGGTTTTGGAAGAGGTCGGTTGACATTGTCACAGATGTTGTCTTCGGGTCTTATCATCCAGGAAATTACAATAGTAACATAGAATTCACAATTTGCTTTAAGAATACATTTTATTAATAAGTAGATAACGAGTGTATCCAATATTACGCATTTATGGAATCTCAGTTATTAACGCATGAATGGCACTGTACATACCACTTTTCCATCACCAGATGGTTCCATTGATAATTCTTTCTGATTTTTTGCAAAGTCATACCCCGGCACTTTTTATTCATCGTTATGTTACACTGTTTTAAGAAAGCCCTTAAATTATCTCCTACAAATAGATTGTTACATTTACTCAAACACGTAACTTATCTTGACTTTGCTGATGATCTTGCATTGAGACGAAATTTTAAAAAGGATTTACATCATCTTCTTTGACTGGAAGGGGCAGCTCCTCCGCTCGGTTTTTAGTAAACCAATAACAGAATTCATTTCCTTTACAACCTCGACAATGTCCGCTCTTTTTTGACGTAAATCAAATTGGTATTTATAAATTTACAATATATTTAAATGCCTTGGATGTAGCACGCATAATAAATGGTTTTCACATACCAGATCCAGTCTTAAAAATGAATTTAATATCAAATTATTTTGCACATCATATTGATTTATTGGGCAGAATCGTGATTACATATTTGCAAAAATCGAGAGATTAGATGAAGTGTTCACGAATCTCCGGAGGTGTCAACAGGGGCAACATGCGAATTTAAAATTCGTCTATAAAATTGTCCCACTTATGTCTGTAGTCTTAAGGCAAAAGCATTTATCATGTGAAAGACATTCCATCCGTGAAAGGTCTTCTCTTGCACCTTCACAATATTTTTGAAAAACAGAGCATGAAGGAAGAAACGGAAAATGTACATTTCTAAGCGATGTTGAAAGGGAAGCTTGTATAGAAACGTTATGTCTTGAGACTCACTGGAAATAAGTTGTAAAAATATTATCGACAAGAGTGGCATAGGAAGTAGATGAATTGGTGAATGAATTAATGGTGAAATGAATGAATGAATGAGTGAATGAATGAATAAATGAACTTCCATTAGACGAAAGTTTAGCTTGCATAGCTCAGGTCCCTGTAGAATGGATATTTAGAGTGGTGATGACTCTAGGTAGGCGGAACTATGGAGTGGTTGGTCGATTTGTTAGAGTACCAACCTTGAGCTAAGCTAGGATCGTAACGGTCGCGGTTCGAATCCATATCCAGACATATCACAAATAGTGAAGAAGCCTAATTTGAAACAAAAAATATCACGAGGTATGGTAGTATGGAGACGTATTGGGTACCCATTGCTAAAACAGCCCATATTATTGTCTGTGACGCCTACAGTGAATACATTGTCTTATACCTTGCGAGGAAGCATGCGTTTGCGACAGGAAACAAAAGTGGATTTGTAAGTGACCAGTTCCAGGTCCTGTGTTATTAACAATATTGATAGGCAACCTTAGGGGACGTTTGTTATGTTTGGCTTTGTATTTCGTTTCATTGAATATTACTTCTTGCACGCCAGTTTTTACCTTGCTGTATGTCGCGCTATAGTTGTAGTGTGATGTCTAAGAGGGTTGTTGATTGGAGACAGATCAATATTTTTATTGTCGTTTGTGTTCTCTCCACCATTTTGTTTTGCAGAGTACGCGTACCGAGTCGTCACAGAAAACTGGAATTGTAGATCTTGAAGGAATATTTTCTGGTCTCAAAGTCGCGGATGAAGTAAGACCTTAAATGTAACTTTCATATAAGTTATTACTGTGAGCGATGGCAATTTTTGTGGCATTAATAACGCGAAAATTAATAGTCACCAATTCTCTCTATCCTGCGCACCCGTGATTATTTGCGTAGTTAACAGATATTTTCAACTTCCCAATCAAAGTTACTTTTCTATCCTGATCAGGGATCAGGGATGTAATAATAATCATCAGTTTTCAGTCCTCAGTGCGTAGTGGGATGTTCTCAGTTTTTGCTTGGTGTCGAAAGCTCAGCCCATGCGATGCAGAAATCTCCATTCTCATTGTATTATGGCGAGCTGTTTCAGTTGTGTCTTATGATACTCTCTACAATGTTTCAGTCAAACTTTCTACCCCCTTTTAGGGAGCATCTATAGAGCATAGTCCAACAGTGGATCTTGCAAATATGACAGATATTTTCAGTCAGTCGGGTGGCATCAATTCAGTTGCAACTGACAAGGAAAGCACACAAACAGAAGATTATTCGTGTAATTTTGGTGCTTTCGTGAAAAACACAAGTGGTAGCACATCAACCCAAACTGCAGAAGTAAAGGAACTCAAGAGCAGTGAGTTTGACTTGCTTGAACTCGATCCTTACTTTTCTTCGAATACTGCTGCAAGTAAAGTGGAAGCAATAACTCCAGACCTATCTCGGTCACCATTACCTCTGGCAAACACAGTCAGTGGCCGTGTATCGCATACTCAGCCAAACCTAGGAATGAACCCAGCATTTATAGTACCCCATCCCGCTAGTGACCAGCGTCGTTTCCTTGTGCAATCCGACACCAACAAATCATCAGATAGATTGGCTTTTCTAGAGCAAGATCAGAGTAACTTGATAAGTCTACCGTCGTCAGTACAAGCATCACCTTTTCCGGCTCAATCGCCTGTGTCTTATGCGAATTCAGTACGAGGTATGATTAGCATGAATCCCACCATATCCAACATAAATAGAAGTGTCGGACAGCCAGCGTTGATGTCACCTCACGTCCATTCACAAAGTACAACGCCACTTCGTTTGCCATCACAGCCAAGTACAGGCTCAAGCTTTGACTTTATATCAAAACGAGGAGACGCCTTTGATTTTGTGAAAGAGGCAATGGAAGCAAGTAAAAAGAAATAGGAATGTTACAGCATATAAGATCGAATTTTACTTACAAACATTCTAAAGGTGTCGATGCTTACTAATGCTACATTAGACATTTTAAATTGTTAGCGATTTGTTTTAAAGTAAGATTATTTTTAACTTGTACATTGATTCTGTTTGATACTAAGAATTTTAAAAAGAGCTGTATTTTGTCGGACACACTATGTTTAGGCGTCGTTTTTTTTCAGCCATCTATGTCTGTGAACTTTGCTTACGTAAATGGCGGCACACAGTATGTTTGTTTGTTTAGAAAACATGAGTCATATCATGTTTTGTGGTATGAGTGGATCGATTAATACAGTTCGCATTATTTTTACCTAGACTGCCCTTTAAATGTAACACAACCGACCAGATGTTTTGTATCATGATATATAGACCTACAGTTTACAGAAAAAGAAAAGAATTGAGTTCGTTGACTGAATGGATGAAGAGGCCGGGTAGTGGTCGTTACGAAAATAATTGTATAATACAACATGCTGTAAAATGTTGTAAGTTGTAAAATGACAAGTGAGGTGCTCGTCAAAGTCTGATTTGGTAGGTAAACTTTAAAGGTTTGAATGACGATGTCTGCTTCATTTGTTTTAGGCTCATAGGAACAGATAAAAAATGAAATTCCTTAATTTCCTGCGAGCAATAACTACAATAGTATATATAAAATTTATGCCGTCAGTCGAATCTACAGAAATGGTACTGACGCAACGTGCCCGTCACAGAAAGCATACAAATTACTAGAAATAGTTCAAAATGGTATCCATATGATCCCGACGACAAATTGACTCGACACATTCAATTGGGTGTGTCAGAAAACCGGTGTAATTCTCAAAGTTAATTGCTTATAAGAAACTATGAAATAAATTTTGCCTACATCCACTACCCTGACAAACTTGTTTTAGTACAAAACACATGAAATAGTGGAACAATACGAAAACATACTTTAATATTGCCTTCATGGTAGGCAGAAAAGAATGTATACATCATTCTCGCTGACAAAACTGAACTATACACGACACGTTCTCGACGTTGTAATCTTTAAATCTTGAAAAAAATATTAAAGTTTGACTTAATAAGTTTGACTCTCATATTTAAGAGAGATTTACATTACAACCAAACGTGGTTGGGACACCAAAGTATTGATTACGAGGTCAGTGTATGGTCCTAAACGACTTTCTAAATTGTGAGTGCTACCCCTTCTCAAATATATAATGTTTGTTACAAAACAAAAACAGCAGGCATTGCAAAAGCAAGCATCATTGCGATCCTTAGACATGCTTACGAGGCAATGTTACACGGGCAGAGAAGATTAACCATTTACAGCATGGACAAACACCAGGGAGTACTAAGACTTTGGCCCTGAACAAACATCAGTGTTTTGAGAGATTGATATACAACAACCAGATTATAAATAACGATATTTCGAGTTACTGGTAACCGATTGAAGCGAATATAAATGAGAACAGAATCTGCTCTGGGACAAAAGTGCAAAAGAATACGACATTTCAGAACAATATTTCAAACGATGTTGGGTTCAAGTCTCAAAAATGCGAAAGGAAGGAATGGCAATAGCAGCAACAGCCGCTTTTTGAATTTGGATGAACATTGAATACAATGTACTTTCGGCAACGTAGCACAAAATGTTGTTATATTTATTACGTAGGTACATATCATAGATATCTATTTATGCTACATATCACGCTTATGTATACATCAAACTTGCTTAAGTCGGATATTTCACAAATCCGACAAAAATACATGGTCCCGGTCCGCTTATTATAATTGCTATGATTGTTCTATGCATAAGTCAGATTATATAAGGCAGGTGTTTACCTAGGTCCGACCTTTATTGAAGACCGTTCTTAAAGTCGGGATTTTGGATACGCAAGTGGAATGTGCATGGTATGGATCGACGGATTCTCAATCTTATAGGTCTGCATGTGCAGACGAAACGATGGCTCCGGCAAGCAGGAGAGAATCACTGCTTATGCCGAAATTGCGAAACGTTTGCAGCAAATCAGTGCTACCTGTAGTAAGGTAGCATAAAGGCAGATTCGATGTGATTATGGCCTTTGATGTGTCTGGTATGATAAATCTGTCTTCAACTTTTCACTCTTGATATCTTTTTATAACTCAGAAAATATCTAACTTACGCGTATTTTTAAGGCGAAACTATTCAACTTACGTGTAAATACTTCGCATAAAGCGAAATATCTTCGCTAGTTCAAAGAGATCTGACTTACGCGAGTTTGACTGTTGTATTATGGGCTATAAACTGTCAGTACGGCAAATACAAATGACAGATAAAGAACACAGGGCAGTAACTAGTTAGTCTGTCAAAAAATATACAACCAAAGGCACAACCAAATGTATCAAAGCAGTATATTTGTTATTTATTATACAGTGAAAGTTTTAAAATCAGTAGAAAAAATACCCAAGTAGTAAAAATACCCAACAATTTTTTCATGCATCAACATAACCTCAGTTCAAATATTTACATCTACTAAATTGTATACACAGCGAAAGGCATTTAGTTGGGATTGGTAAGCAACTCACCATCAGTTTTTCTACATATGTAAAACTACACCACAGTTATTTTATATCAAAGTAAAGTTGCACCAGGGGCTCATGAACGGTTGAAATGTGTATCAAAGAACGGCACACTTGCTTCAACAGCTTAATTCGGATTCATTTTTCAATTCCATTGAACTCCAGGGCAATAACTTGCAGTACCTATACTGCACATGTGGCTTCTCTTTCGGTCTCTTATTCATAATTCATGAAAAGTTGTCAAGTCAAATTCTACAACTGCAACACTCCCATCAGCCATTTTAACTGTTTTATTGTTAGCATTCATTGTCTTCCTGTTCCTCATCCTTCTTGGATTCTATCGCTTCTCTTCTCTTGCATAACACTATTTCTTGAAACTCTTTATGAGTCGCTGATATTTCTTTCCAGTTAAATGAACAAGTTTGAAGATGCTGGTCATAATGAAGCCGTAAATATTCTCGTGAGGTAATGTCTGCCTGTCAAAAAGAAAAACGAAAATCATTCTCCTTAAAAATAGCAAAAAGTGCCCTGTTAAGACAGTATCCCTACTTCCTGTGTAAAAAAGCTCAAGTTGAAATCCCGGTTAGGAAGGTGGAAGGTGTAGAGACTTGCTCAAGCAGAAATGTCCTAGACACAGGCAACCGGTCAGATCACAATACTTGGAACCGAAAAGTCAACCTAACGCTACTTTAGCCCGGTTAGCAAATTAACCATTTTTGACAAAATTTTAGGAGTAATTAGGCGCGATTAATAGTCTTAACAGCCTGGACAACGCGTTGCAAACTCATCCAATAAAAATGCGGTTTTCCTTTTTGATGTACGATGCAATCTATCCAGCGAACCAGATATCACCTTTTCCACTGGTTTATTTCCGCTTACAGAATAATTGCTGGACAGCAATTTTTCTGTAGTTGAAAATTTTTAACTTCTTTCACAAAGTTGTCCAGCAAAACAAGATGGCAAATGAAAGCTGCGTAGGTACGGAGTTACTGATCAGAAAGGAAACATTTTAGACAAGTCACAAGCAGAACAACAGGAAATTAAAACAGAAAGTCACCTTCTGAAGGTCATAGGTTAGAGTTGTTGGTCAAAATTTATGTGCCAAGCAAAAATTAATATGTTCTAATTATAAATGTAGACGTATTACTTGTGCATCAGCACCCTATGACGTAGGCTTGCTGTGTCATCCTCTTGTTTGGAAAATGGATCAAATTGCAACATCAATGGCATCAAAACCCTCCAGAGTTTAAAGGGTAATATTGCAGCCGATGCCAGATAAAAAGAATGTTGAAAGAACTGACGGAATCACTTGTAGTTACAAGATGCACAACATGCGAATACAACTACGTTTATAATTAGAAGACATAAATTCTTGCTCGACGTATCAATTTCTTTTGACAGGATATATTTACAAAAAACAGGCTACATATACGATAAACAGGCCATACAAATGGAACATGGCATATATTTAAAAAAAACAAACCATATATGTTTACAGAAAATGGCACGTATTTTTGAAAAACAGGCCATATAAATGGAAAATAGAACACGAATTTTTAAACCGAATATTGTCTTCATCGACGTCCCATAGTATCGCTGAACACGTATCATGTCATTGTGAACCAGTAAGTCATCTTTTAGATACGTACAGAGTTCTTAAATTGTTCCCGGTATAAGGTTATAGTCAGCGTTAAAAAATTTCGTTTGAAACAGTTTTTAAATGTTAATTGCTGATAGCGTCCTATGTTGACTATTTTAAATATCGATCCTGTCACTCAAAACTACGAAAATAATGTTCGTAATTGATCAAATTTCTCTACTTAAATATTCGATTGTATTCCCCGGTCTAAAATATGGTTGTGGCTTGAGGTATTTGATATTTATATGTTTAAAGCGTTAAATTAAATCGTACAGCTTCTTTCTGCCAAAATTATGTGAACAAGGAACGACCTGTTTGCAACATTGTTGGATCACAGCAGGAGTATACAAATGCTGCATCACCCAACCAGCCATCAGACTATCAACACTTTACGTGGAATGACTTTGCTGTGATTGCTTTGCTGCATTTTTATAAAGCAAGACTATAAATCGCGCGTATTTTAGACCCGGACATCAACCTCTCGAGCAAAAGCCCCCTTGGAATCATCTTCAGTGCAATTGCAAACAAAAGAGATAACTTACTAAACGAATAGGTTCAGGAACTCGATGTTTGCAGCAAGCCAATACCAGCTGGGTTGCAGTATTCAAATTCATTCTGTGTCCAATAGAAATGTAAATGGGATTTGATGATGAATCTGTGCTACGTAATGCCTAATGAAAGAAAATCTGAGTATCAGCTTGTCTACTAAGACAGAACATATAGGAAATACAAACAGTAAATACAAATAGTAATATGCCTGAACAAGAAATCCACAACATATGCAACAGAAAAAAGATTTCTGAAAACTCTTTCGCACAGTACTTAGGAAATATACTACATTATCTTAGAAAACAACAGAAAAAGTTGTATATTATTTTCTTTATTCTCAATACGACGTCGAATTACGTGTGTAACGGGTTATATTCTCTGAGAATCACTTCAAAGAGAGTATTAAACTCAAGAAAAAATGCTATGTGCACCATGACATGAAAATGCAAGGATGCTAATATCTGCTATAAAATTATAATTTTGCACCGTTTAGTGTTGAGAAAGCTCGCCATATTGACAAGGACGTACAAATAACATTGCATGGTCACCGATAATATCTAAATGATATCTACGTTCTGGTGCAGTCTCCAAATTTTAAAAGTTTTGTTTGGTTTTTAATCCAAATATTCTAACTTTCAAGGCGGTAAAATCAACTCCTACGTTTTCGGAACAGACAATAAATTCTTACAAAGTCAAGTTAAGCTACAATAATATATGACCACACCCTGACTGAAAGGAATGACGAGAATCAAATAACCCAATAACAATGCCAATACGTGTTTATTTTTAAGTCAGTGTTAAGCAATGACATAACTGACACTTTTGGAAAACACAGCACACCACTTATGACTTAAACAATTCCTTAATGCGGCAAATGTTTTAAGTACCTTCCCAAGTACCCTTCCTGAATTTCCAATCAGTGGAAAAGTATCTCCACCGCCTTTTAATTCCTCCTTTACCTAAAAACAACAGACACGAATGCTTTACAATTCAAAGTACACTCCTCTTGAACATTGCACAACTTTGCATATTAAATGGACATCAGTTGATTTGTGTCATGCATTCTATATGTCATGCATTCTATGTCATGCATTCTATATGTCATGCATTCTATATGTCATGCATTCTATATGTCATGCATTCTATATGTCATGCATT
>JANTCA010020891.1:12413-23902 GCA_024741275.1 Chironex yamaguchii
TGTCATGCATTCTATATGTCATGCATTCTATATGTCATGCATTCTATATGTCATGCATTCTATATGTCATGCATTCTATATGCCATGCATTCTATATGTCATGCATTCTATATGTCATGCATTCTATATGTCATGCATTCTATATGTCATGCATTCTATATGTCATGCGTTCTATATGTCATGCATTCTATATGTCATGCATATAATATTTATCCTGGTTATACAGCAAGTACAGAAGTCATAAGGGCTGTGATTGAAAAACAGAAGCATCCAAAGTTTTAATCCGTAGACAAGATGAAATACATCGTTCCCTGGATTCTCCATTAAACAGGAGGAGAATAAGACCCTGTTAAGTTGATGGCAATGGCAAATTGGTAGTAAATTCCATTAATTTTAGCACCACAGTGACGCACGTGCGAAATGAGCCATGCCTGCATAATATGCAAATGTTGGGAGGAAACAAAAAAACTTTAAAGGAAAGACAACACTGAAGACATGTAATTGAGTCAGAAGGTTAATTGTAAAATATAATGATTGGAACGATTATCGTATGACAAAAGTCAGGTGCCCAATGCCTTGGTTGCAAAAACTTTGAATCAAAGTTTAATCTATCTCTACGCACATTTGCTATACAACGTGTAAAGGATCGTAATCCCTCTATAATTCTCGTCTAAGAAATCATACGGTGCAGTTAAGGAAGAACTGAGGGTGTCAATCAGGGTTCTAGCTAGAGTCAATTTTAGCGCCGGATAAAATATCAAGTTGCGAAGCGTAGTCAGTAAAGCGAATGGAGAGCAAGCCCCGTACCGACGTGGGTCTAGGGGAAGCAGCCCGGTCGGGGTCGAGAGGGTGAAGCCCTACGAAGCCAGAGGGTTTCTGCTCATTTAGAGGTTCATGTGCGGCCATTTTGTAAGGTAAAATTACACAGCAAAACTTCATATTTTGGAATTATTTTAAGCCTTGGGGAGCCCTTGTCCAAACTGTCCAAATACTCTTTGGCTTCGCAATATAGTGCAAAACTACGACTTTGTTAGGTTGAAACGATCGAATTGCTATATTTTTGTCAAAAATTAAGTTTATTTTCGCAGAAAATCTGCATCGGGCGGCATCTCCAACGTGAACATTTGAGCCCGCCAGAAAATTGCTGTACCGTCCGGCGCCGTCCACCGTGGCTAGAAACCCGGTGTCAGTAATTACTATACAGATATTATAGTATATTATATAAATACAGATAATTTCTAGGTCCATTGCTCTTAGTCACAGCTATGCACTAAAAATGTCCTACACAATCTGTTACCTTTTCCTTATGTCTGCTATCTTTTTCAAGACCGTCAACATGAAACAGCTTCTTGGCAACACCCACAGTTGGAATGTCAAGTTTCACACCAATATGACAAGCTACTCCAAACCCTACAGAACAAAAGTTGCCTGGTAAATGATAATGCAAAAGAATATGAACATTGCCAATAACAAATCTTTCAAGGTATTACCATGCAATTTCATACTGTTGCATTGGAGGGCACAAGGACAAAGCTTGAGCTGTAGACGATTGAATGTGCCAGTATGTTTCCATTTTGGCATTATCCAGGCTAAAATTCTAGAAGTTATACTTTAATGACCATTTCACCTGACTGCTTGGCCTTCTCTGACTTCCTGATTAATAAAAGCAAAAGCGTTTTCAACGCTTGATGTTTTTCGAAATAGCAAGTTGATGTTGTTTTGCAGTCCAAATAGAACACATCGCATGACACAATTCGATGCGCTTATCTGCCACATCACTAAACAGACGGTCAGATATCTATTTTTTGATAGAAACATTATCTATCCCAAAACTTGTAAAACATTCACGTGCCTCTAGCTGCAAAGTGATAGCCCAGTTACACTTCAAAACATTACATGGTCTGTGTTTTAAGCAGACGAAAAATGGCCCCCAAAATCCCTGACTGGATAAGACTGCTGTTGTTGCATGCAGATATATCATTTATATATCAACGCACCAGATTCACATTTGAACACTACCTCTATTATACCTCTTTATTTAGCACTCTGTGTTTGGTTCCACCAAAACAAAGAAAGCGAAACATATCAACGATAGAATAACAGGTTACGCTACCAGAAAATACCTACCAAGATTCAGAGGTGCTATCTCTCTTACCCAAAAATGCTCTAATAATGCCTATTCAAAGTCTATCCATGATTCTCAATGGTCAAAAACTGCTTTCCTATCTATCTAGGAATTATTTTAGATCGTCTCGGATCATTTCGTATCATTTTTTATTGTTTGAACATGCGAAAATTCTGGATCTTGCAAGCCCTCTAGGAATATTTTAGGGCTTTTCTAGCTTAAACTAACACATTCCTGATTAGTAAGAGTTCTATTTTTAACGTTTACGTATTACCGTTTACGTTACGTTTTGGATAGGTATGATCTTGTTATACAGTGTGACGGTCTATGGTAAATTTTGGGCTGTTTTTACCAGCTCAGGTTTAAGTAACTTTCACGGTAAGAGATCCCTGGGAAACAATTTCAAGGACAAGACATCAATAGAGTACGGTAACCAGCAAAAACTTAAACGCAATTACCTTTAGGATGGAGGATCCCATTTCCGTCAACCATGAGAACCTGATAACAAACAGTAAAATAACTAGTAAAAACTGAATCGCAAGAATACCCAAGGAGAAGGAATACAGAAGACATTCGGGTTTTTCCAAATTCTAAAATGGACAAGTTATATTTTAAAAGTAATGAATTATTAAAATTGCAAATAAATTGTAAAATTTGCTGAGAGGTTGCAAATAAAGTTATAGAACTGACTAAGGTTCAGCTGAGAATAAAAAAAGCCTTTTTCTTGGTTGAATAAGCACACATATTCACTTGAAAATCAAAAGGAAAATTAAATGTAGCTCTAGCACAGAGACGAGAAAATGATACGAAATTTAAGAGGGCCTTAAACGTAAAATTTCATCTTGGAAACCAATATAAAATGTAGTCTACCCACTATTGGGTGGTTTTGAATATCAACGTATTAATTTAAAAAGGCTTCATTTAGACTGCAGCTGGTCACTATAACAACGCTTGAATCTCTGTATGAGGAAATGTCGTTTGCATCTTTCATAAGTTTTAACATTTTACGTACATTAAAGTTTTGACAAAAGCAACAGGAAAAGTCCTTTTACTAAGTTACAGTTTTCAAGCAAGTGTTCTTATTTCACACAATTGTACAATAATTTTGCTGGGATTTGTCACCTGTGGAGAATATCCTTTACCATCGCCTTCGGCATCCCTCACAAGTTCAATCAGGAAATCAGCTTCACGGAAAGCTAAATACTCCGGAATATAAGGCGCAGTCAAATGAATCAGTTTGCTATCCTCGTATACAAGCTAGGAGTAAAGAATATTAAAAATTTCAGACTTTGTAAAATACACGGAAAGCATATATGTAGTAGATGATGACATAAAAAGTCATAGTTAAGGGCGAGAAAATTGATTGAAATGCACAGAGACAATAATTTGCAGGTAGGGTATTATTTCTTTGAAAGCTTTGGATAGGTACATCAGTCGTTTATGAAACCTAACCAAGACTCCATGTACATAAACACAATATTGAAAACACGTTCTAGCTATAAATTATTTTTCTCTGTCGTAAATTTCAGACATTGCAATTTTCTGCAGTAGCTTTCTCCCACATTTGCACATAGAATTTGAGACCACAACTGTATCTAGTCCCGATAAGATACATGCTCTTTATCAAAGTTTATGAATCCTTATGCCTGGATTTACAAGGAGTTGACAACTCTCACTATACTGTGTAGTACAAGTGTGGCTAGAACAATTGAATGCTTGATCAAAGGCCATTAAATTTTGAATCCCTGTGTTGAAGGCACTGAACCATTTGCATCAGTATATTATATGCTCTTTACTTCCAACAGGATATGTCCAGGTCAATATCGGCTTCAAATAATAAAACTGAGTATTTATGAGAAAACAGTGCAAACCAATATGGTTAACCTCCAGAGGGGAGATGGGACTCTTACTGGAACAATTAATCTACCTGAGAAACTTGCTGTTGAACTGTTATGGGGAATGCATGCAGGAATGAGAACATAAACCGTATATGTCTTGTGATCTACTGACAACTACTCAATTGGCATTTTGATCAGTTTGCTCCTTTTAAGTCTTTTCCTCACAGTCTCTTGTGTTGTGGAGTGAAATGATAGAAGGTACACAGCATTTGCTGGATAAACAGGTTGCATCTTCACTTTATCTCTCATTATCCAGTGCATCCTTATAGGAGGCCTATGGTACAGTCAAGATGTTAAAGTGTACAACGTGGATCTGATTTGAAACCAGTACCTGACATGTAACATAAAGTTCAATTACAGCTACCAGCTCTCTCTCTAATTCCAGTCAAAAGGAATGGTAAGGTTTGGATACATGGGACAAAAGGACCAAAATAAAACTACTTGGATCAGTGGACCTCCATTCCAAATATAGAAATTTCACACACTTCACAGATAGTAAAAATATGTCAGAAAAATCAAAGACAATTTCCTATCAAGACAATTTTCAAGATGAAAATTAAATAGAGACCTGCAGACTTGGATAGCTAAGAATAATGAAGGATGCACATGCGTGCACCAAATCATTAGCATCGTTTGGAAAAGATATGTCAACACCACCAATGAAATGCAGATTGATAGGTTCATCTGCATGCAAGTCAAAATCTAAATGGTCTTCTTCAAGCAGCTTAGATTTTAATTCAGCTCTTTCTCTAAAACAACAATTAAAATAAAGTCACATTGGAAAGGCTATGGAAAGAAATTAACAAGCAAACAAAAGAAAACAAAAGATATTAAATATGGCATACTTGAGCAATACATAGGTTTCTTGCAGTTGTATACAATGTAAACAATGGTCATGACAAAGCCTATAATCATCTACAAAGTACATAAACTGTAAAACATTATGTGATATATTCTAAGCTATGCATTGAACATTGCATGTAAGCGCAAATATCATATCTCCTTTACTCTGACATAAAAGACTGTAAATTGCTATTTTTCTGCATTTGCCATTTTCTCCTGTTATTTTTACAATTCTGAAAGATAGACTAGAGTTTTTGTCTGTTGGCCTTTGGTCAAAAGTGGGGTGTTCTAGAGAGTAATTATATATAATGTCTTCAAGTCCTCTGATTGGCAGGCAAGCCAAAGCTGAGTGCATGTATTACAACAACCAACAGATCTCTGTTTAAAATAAATACTTTGCAAGAAAGTAACAAATTAGTTATGGATGCATGTATTCAGTGCAGAGAAAATCTAGCAAAAACCAAAACAAGAATGGCCCTTGAAAAGAAGCAAAAGAACCCATGACCATTTTTGTCAGCCCCTTAACAGAGCTATTTGTTTTTCATAGGTCACATACCTGACACCTGAGAATAATAGTAAAACGTGTGATTTCTGGACAAACGTAGTCCTGTGTTGTTTAACATTTAAACTTTGTCTTTGGAATATCTGTGTAATGGACAGTCGTGATTATGTCTTACCTTGCTCGTGAATACTGTTAAAGATGATAATGGTTTAGCTAACTATTCTTGTCTTGTTTCATGTCATCTTCCTCACCTACCTGTGTTCAGTGAGTTTATTCCTTTTAGTTGTTATCTACTATGAAATGTTGATAACCATTACCAATAGAAAACTAATGTCAATTGCCAGGGTTGACACTTTGATACACCTAGCATGGCTTTGTGAAAAGGAAAATAATGTACTATCCATGTCAATTAGGTGCTTAGTTTCTCACTACAATAAACTGAAGGCATCACCTTAACAACAGGTAGGGCTAAAAAGAACAATTGTTCATGGAATCTTCTGACCCAGAAAAACTATTGGCTAAAAACACGGCAGACTATGTAGCCTTCCATTGCTGATCAACCTTCAATTCATTGTAGTTTTCTTAACACATGCTTTAAATGTAACTATGCCACTTTTACAATCAAATTGGCTCATACCTTTCCCATTTAGATAGAATGCTAGTGTATTGCCTCCCTTGCTCATATTCCTGTAAATAGGATGCCATTTAAAAGCTTAAAGTAGCAAAATAGCTAAAGCTTTTAACAGGCTTTCATTGTTAACTAACTACAATATAAAAATGTGAGAAAAACAAACTAAGTGAATAACTATTAGGTGTAGGCATACAATAATTCATACTGAGTCGCAAAGATCAACACGTATGCTACCATTTCATACAGATATCCTATTAACAATGATCATTTGTGTGCTTGCAGACAAAAATTTGCATTGTTACAAGAAAAACACATGCTCATTTGAATATACAAGTATTCAATATCTACTTCTATCACTTTATCATAATTGCATGGTAGATGTCAAAATTACTGTAGTCTATGGTGCACAACTTTCCCAGTTTAATGCCTTTAAAACTATAACCAGTTACATCATTTATCCTTAAATGAACTCCCTCCTTTGCTTTGTTCTATTGCAAAAGTACTGGCTGGTTTAGTTTACTATGTTGCATCCATGACCTTGTTACAATACAGGGTCATTGACAATTGGAACATCTAAGCTACTAGAGGTACAGTCTATTTGTCAGGTATGGCCCTTGATAACAATTCTATTGTTTATTGTTTGCAGATATTGCATTTATTCAAACAACTTTGGCATTAATGCAAAAATATATCTTATTGTTTATCTTATACTGGTAAGGTCTGTATAAAAGGGGTTGATATATTGACCACAAAATGAAATATCAACATTGCATAGAATGAAACTTGACATGTACTGAAAAGCTTTTAAATCCTACCCAAAGTCAAACCTTACAAGTCTTCTGATCCTCCACTATCTATATGACAAATTCAAATATCTTAGAGTCATAGCATGGGTGCCTGAAAAGTTTTGACTTGATAAGAAAAACTTGCCTCCAAATACGATTTTCAAAGCACATTTGGTTACTCTTTAAATGTCACCATATCATATCCCATCTTCCAACACTACTCATCCTAATATGATCCATGACACAGCTGTGAGGCAGTCTCTGCATGCAGATGATGGATATCTTGTTGCACACTCTTGAAGATACTACAGTTTCTGCTCAAATGTTTCTCTAAGGCCTGTGACAACTTTGGCCTGACCATAAGCCAGAAGAGCACTGTTGTTAACCCATCCATCATATTTCCACAGCCCAAACAACCAATGCTAATCTGAGGATCAATTTGGCTACCATCACTGGTGACTTTCTGCTTGATGATGATAACAATGCTAAGGCAGTTAAAGCATAATAAATTAGATAGAAAGCTTTAGAAACCTTTAGTGATATTTGATTCCTATTGTTAAATCTGTAGAGCTAAACCTGTGTCCACTCCAAGTGATGTAAATATATGTTTTATGAAGAATGATGGTATCAGGACACCTACAGACCAAAAGCTCTACCAATCAATTATTGGAATTTTGCTATACATAGGTCTTGCTTCTCATCAAAACATACAGTCTGTCAATATGATATCCAAGTACAACAGTAATCCTACTGAAGCTCACACTAATTCTGCAAAATGAATTTTATGTTATCTCAAAGGAACAATGAATTTTTTGTTTGCACTATCTGTGTACAAATGATAACTTTATGCGGTTACTGTGATGTTGAGTACATAATTCCAAAATAGAACACATTGATTTTTGATACCACTTCAATTGCAAACAGCTTGAGAAAGGAATATATCAACTCCAGTAACAAGGTCATGAAAAGTCATCGCCTCAAATCCAGTTTTAAAAATTACATACTCTGATGAGTGTCATAAACACAGAACCAAATGTAGATACAAATATCTACTTTAATGTATCATGCATGAGAGTTGAATTTGGCACTATATTTTACTATGTCAGCTGCCATGAGGCCAAGCATGAAATATCTGGGGTGACTTTCTACAAAGCAACTTACTTTGATGGGTTCTGTATGTAATTGTTGATGCCTCAAGTTTACTTATGCCTGTCATTAGAGAAATGTTTAGTAACAATATAAATTGTACATTTTTAACTCATGAATGGGTTAAACAAAGGGTTTAATGGTGGAATATTCATTTCACTAAACCTTAACATTTTCTACATTGTAGCTATAATGCCATGTCCCTATGACCCTTGAAAAATAATTTGGTCATTGCCTTGTGGGAGATGGTACACAAACTTATGATTTGGTATGTGCTTGACATATATGAAACAGTGGGTGCACGGGCTGGGTTCTGATGTGTTTAGGTCGCTGATAAATGTAATAGTCTAAGATGCCACCCACAGCATAACCATCCACAGTGCAAAATGTGAGTATTTAGAGAAAAATAAAAGCATAGCAAATGTAATTTACGCAAAATTTTCAAGTAAATCAGGCTTATTTCGATAAAAAATTGCCGATCTAGACCTTTAAATTCTAATACCATCTATGATGATTCTATAAAAAATTTCTTTTTGCGGTTCAGCACAAAATAATTTAAGTAGTAAAAAGGGTGATTTCAACAGGAATTTAAATCTTTCTACTGTTTTACGATATCTACTTTTCACTGTTTTACGATATCCAAACGGAAATTATTAACTAAAATGTGAACATTGGTCACAAGATCCGCCTAGCCTGACTTCAGTTCAGCGGTGAAACAGCTGTGACCGTGTCAGGTGTCTCATTAAATCTATCATCAACAATGTGAAAGCATTTATAAATATGCATGATACTACTTCTTGTACAGAATGGAATTCAATACTTCGATCGTGTTCACTTACCCCACGAAATTCAACTCTAGTTTGAACAAAAATCACTTGTGCACGTGCACTTCTGCTTTTTTGTGCATCGACAGTCTATCTGCTTAATTGACCACCATTGACGTTGCCGCGATTTCGTGCCGCGGTATTTCAATGGCTATTATGTTACTTTTATTGGAAGTTTAGTTGCTCATATAGTCATGATCGCGACGTCCATCTCACACGCGGTACCACACAGATAGTGTTGGTAACATCTTGTCGCCAACCCCAAATGACATGACACTACATTAAGCTAAGAACTTTACCACTCTATTGAAGAGGAGTACGATCCATTCGTGAATTTTCGACCTGCAAAGTAATAACCATGCGACATTCCGATGAAGTTACAAATAACAATTTGTAATCACATGCAAGAGCAAAAATGAAATAGAAAATCAAGTAAAGTCCATTACTTCCTTGAGAAAAATGGAGTGTTCAATTCTGCTTTCTAAAACTATATTATAATGTTGCTCTGTGGGTGCGATATCCATGCTTATTGATCGCGTAATAACTATCTCTAGTAAATATCTGACTGCTTTACCTTAATCGGAGAAATTTTGGCCAATTTCGCAAAATAAATTCGCGATTCTCAAAAGTTTCTCGGCGCACGAGTTTAACGTATACAAAAATAATAAAGATAAGCATGATGCATAAAATCTATGCTTTTGCATTTCCTTGACTTATTATATATCTTCATAATAACCGTTATGATTCCAGGAGCGGATTTAGCTGTTTAAATGAAGGGTGCTTTAAATGAGGGAGTCTGGAGCCGGATCCCCTAAAATGTTTGCATTTCACATAGAGAGTAAAAGCACCTGATAGAAATGTGGAGCGATCAATGAGATGTGAAAATTTCGAACCTGTTTACTTGTGAATTGTGTCTTGTTGGGCTCCAGGGTGTGAAATCCCAGGATCTATGAAGATCCTGTGGTGAAAATACTAAGTGGAGACAAAAAATGTCTGTTGAAGTTTACTTTAACCTCCTTAAGATATTTTCGAACATGAAAATAAAGGCTGTATAGATATAACTGAATATACACCTGTTAGCATGTTTTTGCGTGAAATAAAATACCCAGAATGTGAGTTTAACTCTCCTGATTTCTTCATTGGTGGCAGGACCCTGTATTCTTCACATATGGAAGTACTGTATTATGGTGGAATCAATGAAAGTGTTACATGAGTACATAACTTTACCCCATGGCTCCTCTTCCCTAGCCCTAATCTTAAAAATTCTAAGGTTGTGTTTCTAAGGCTTTTGCTTGATATATAATATTACCCCTTTTACTCAAAACTGGGAGGCCACCTTAAGTACATGTATACCACCTTTGTTCTATAAATGTCAACTACAAATCAGCCATTATAATTTGACCATTTTAGGGATTAGCTAAATAAATAAACGAAGCTCTTCTACTATCTCTTTTTAACTGAAAAACTCTGTTCTTACAATCTTTGTTAATAGCACTTTGAAGGGCAACTCAAAGTCTGCCACAACTTTTGAGAGAACAAAGTAATAAAATAATAATACAGTATCATAGAATAGCATCGTAGTCTCGGAAATGGCCTAGCATGTTGTCTTAGTAACACTCAATTAAATTTGAAATTTGAGACAAGAGAGCAACTATTGCCAGAGCTTTGAGGCTGTCTAAATTGCAGGAATGGCAGCAGAACTCAAACTGAAGGGTGCAGACCAATCGAAGCATGGGTGCCATGTTGGTAATGAGGGGTGGAAGCCAATAGCAAAGCAGTTGGACAAGTGCAATTGTATTTGATCCAACAATGAAAAAAACAAGGTCATTGTGTCAAAAGAGATCCTTGTTTAGTCATGAAAACCAATTATTTGAGCATATAAGAAGGCTTTACATAAAAACTTGACCATTGTTGTATTGTTGACTATTGTTGTATAGTTGTAGGCATTCTGGGGACGAGATAAACCTTGAGCTGTACGCCCAGTTTCACAAGAACATGAAATTATTGCAAAATAAGATGGGTCACGAGGGTTCAAAATTAGACGATGCATCTTTCAAATTCATCTTTGAAGGGAGTTTGGACTCCTTTCGCACCCGCCTGGACCCGGCCCTGAATTCGCATATATGTTCTGAAATATTCAAAATGTATACCTCAAATAAAAGCACATGGATAATTTTAGCGAAAGTTAAATGGGCTTAAACAAGCAGGGAGTTATACAATGTGGCTTCTCCTTTTCATACAAAAGACGTATCGAAAATAGCCAATCATAAACAGGAACAGAAAAAACAAATAGAAAATGGAGAAACGAAGCATTATTGGAAGAGTCCAAGTGAAATAACGAACTCTTTCTGCCTACAGTCCACTGGTTTTCTTGTTTAAATGTACACAGTCTCCAATACACTTAGATGAAAGGACGATCTAGCAATTATCCGAAAATTCTCGTCCTGAACGACTTCGACTGTTTGATGGGACCAAGTTCTTGTGAGTATCTCAGTTTGGTCGGCGAATGTGCACTTTTTTGACGCATCAGGTAATATTTCCACGTCGATTAGGGTCCATTACGAATTTACAATTCAATCATCTGTTCAAGTCGACGATCTTTCAAAAATTGATGCCGATCTGGTTTTACAATTGCAGATTTTCCCTTAAAAAAAGATGTAATCGGTGCACATCCCTTTGCTGCCTCATCAACGTCTTCATCATCATCCCTTTAAGTAAAGACAGCAATAGATAAC